>JAKSZU010000002.1:135481472-135513266 GCA_026018925.1 Tupaia tana | reverse complement strand
TCCTTTTGACCTTTCCCACTAGAAATACATTTTTACAGTCATCACCCTTCTTTCAGTTTGTTTTGTTTTGTTTTGTTTTTACCATTACAAATTTAACATTAAAAATTGCCTTAATTTAACAGACAAGTTCATTTACAAACATTTACTCTATTTACATTTAGCTAAGTTTTGTCTAATTATTGTTTCAAGTTATTTATAGAAACAAGGCTATTTATCTAAGATGTTTACTTTTTTTCTTTCTTTCTGTAATTTGATTCCCTGAGGGTTTCAGGATGTACCTGTGTGGAGCAGCACCTTTTGAGACAACACCATTGATAAGGCTATCTAGACTAGGAAGAAGTATTTTCCTCTTAACCAGTTTAGCAGGCTTTGCCTTTCCCAGGTAGGCAATCTGGTGTACCTGATCTGTAATGACTTGTCGAAGGGCCTCAGGGACTGTCAGCCTGCCCATCTGATAACAGCAATTGTAGTTGGTGACAGAGATGTCCCCCTCCAGCTGGGTCTTATAATTCTCTCTCTCCTCACAGGCTCAGCCGACCTGTTGGCTACTATTTGTTCTTATTTTTTTATGAGTGTACTTTTGGAAACAACCTTAACCTCTGATTTAGACAGAAATTAATCTTAATCACTTTAAGGGTTACCTGAGGCTTGTCCAGTGTTGTCAGATGTCCAAGGGGAGCCACTGGGGTCTCGGGCCCCATCAATCCTCACTTTCCAAGGTCAGCATAGACGCCTATGTAATTTTTAACTAGGGATATGATCACGTAGGCACCACCCAAGTCAAGCAGCGGAACCGCCCACTGGTGGGCCAGCCAGTCTGTGTGGTGGTTAAGGTGGCCGGATCCCACAGGGCCACTGTGGGGCTCAAGTCACGGATGGAGGCCTGAGAAACATGCCAGGTGCGTGTGAGTGCCTGCACTCCCAAGAGCAGAATGGAGAAGTGATTGCAGCTCCAGGCCTTCCCCTCGAGGGGTGCTTTCTATTTTCCCTCACTCTCTCTCTCTTTCCAGTGAGCACAAGAGCCCTGTAGAAAACTTTGAAAAACAACAACAACAAAGTGGCCAGTACCCACAAGACTCCGCATGCCCCTCCGCGTTACCCCTTCCTCAGCCCAGAGCGACGGCTCTCCGACGTGTGTGACAATATTCTCATCCTCCTCTGTGTGTGCAACCACGGTGATTAAAGGGTTGCTTTTCAGAGACGAGCAGGGACTGCAGGCCCACACCACGCCCCGTTAGGGGTGCTGCCTCCTCCCTTTCTCTGTCTCTCTAGGGCACATGCCCTCTGACATTAAAATAAAACGATTGCTTTCAGTCCTGGTCCTGTCTCCTTCAAGGCGTGTCTCCCTGGAGGCTAAAGCTCTGAAAGGCAGGCCGAGGTTGGGAAGCTTCTGGTGGAAGTGGCATCCTCGGGGTGGCTCTGTCTCTCTGGTGCAACGGCGTCATCGTGTCGCTCCTCCTCTCTGCTATGGACGTCGTCGTGCACGGTCACTGCTGTGGCCTCAGGTTTCCATGTCCCCGAGATAAATGCCCGAGGGCCCGCGCATGTTCAGTTCTGTGGGAAACTTACCACCCTCTTTCCAGAGTGGCTGATCGCTCTGCAAGCCCCTCAGTGAGGACCCAGTCTCTCTCCATCCTCACCAGCATGTGGGGTTATCACCATTTCTTCCATCTGTCCTGACGGGGTGTAGTGATGGCTCATTTTCATTTTAGTGTGCATTTCCCTCATAACCAGTGGTATGTAACATTTTTATGTATTTACTCACCACCTGCATGTCCTCTTTAGTGACACGTCTGCTCATGTCTTCTGTCCATTTTCCTATCGTGTGTGTGTGTGTGTGTGTGTGTGTGTATAATTTTTTAAAGAGAGATTTTTGCTATAGGGCATATGTGCTTGCCGGAAAGACAGAGAGAGACAGAGAAACAGAAAGTGAGAAATCACACCCCAGGAGGGATGGTCACGCCAGAATCCCTTCTTCTCCATTTTCCTATCAGGATCTTGGGCACGCACACATACATATGCCACCGGTCCGGGAGCCCAGCAACATAACCATTACACCATTTGCTGGTCTCTGTATTGATATATTTTAAAATAATCATTTAAATTTATTTATTTTAATTTGACCAGAGAGAGACAGCGCGAGAGAGGGAAAGTGAGAAAGCAACCTGCCAGGGCCGGGACTCAACCTGCTGGCAGCCATGTATGTGGGAGGAGTCTAGTGCCTTATGCACCATGCCTGCAGGCCAGTACTGGTTTTGTTTTGGTTTTGTCTTTCAAGAGATTTTTGCTATAGAGCAGGTGCGCTTGCCAGAGAGACACAGAAACAGAAAATGAGAAATCACTCCCCAGGCAGGACTGGCCATGCTGTAATCCCTTCCTCTCCCTTCTCCTCTCAGGAGTCTGGGCACACGCGTGCGTTCACACACACACACACACACACACCCCTGGCATGAGTCTCCAGCCACTGGGTCAGGGACTCCGACCGTGGTGGGAATCCAGCACTATAACCCTTACGCCATCTGCTGGTCCCAACCCCCCCCCCCCCCGTGTTGATATTTTTAAATGTTGAACGTTCAGATCTCTCTACACTGTACATTCAAGACACAAGTGCCCTGTGGGAGGACGAGGTGGGAGGTGGTAAGATGTGTGGTTATACATAGAGGTTCTCTTCCTTTTCTCCGGGGCAGGTGATAACAGAGTCAGGATCACGGTGGCAGTGGAAGCCCAGCCTTTACAACTCCTGCTGTCAGGCCAGGGTACCCAACCGCGGGGACTTCCCAGGAACGCCTGCACAGCTCAGCTCCCTGGAACGGGGTCTCCCAGATGCTTGGGGACCTTGAAAAACCCTGCTCCACTGTCGAGAAGTGTGGCTTTTAGTCTGGATTCTTTATTTATCTATTTATTTATTGTGATTTTCAAGCCACCGGGTCCTGGACTTGAACCTCAGTGAGGCATATGGGAGTCTAACATTGTAACCGCCATGCCACCTGCTGGCCCCACTAGTCTGGATTCTCTAGCTGAGGAATGGTGGGTCTGGAGGGAGCTTCTACAGGGCTTCCCTCATGGCCACCTAGAGGCAAGCTCTCCGGAAAGCTCTTTGGACCCTGAGCGCAGGGAGCCCTGAGCCTGGGTCAGCCTCCTGGGATCTCTCCGGAAACTCTCTGGAAGGCGGGTCTCCAATGTCACTTCTAGCCTGGGGGGCGGGGGGATTCCGAGGAGGGTCAGGACGACTCAGCTGTGGTCTCGGGCAGTGCAATGGGCCTAGGAGAGGAAGAAGCTGTGAGGAGGCGGGGTGAGGAGAGCGGAGCAGGAGATCCCAGCCAGAGCCTCTGGGAGCCAGAGTACAGATCCAGCCTGACCTGAGCGAGCTGGCCATGCTGGCTGTTAGGGTGAGCGCCAGGGTGGGGGAGAGGTCGTGTGTGTGTCTGTGTGTGTGTGTGTGTTCACTTCATCGTGTGTGTGTGTGTGTGTGTGTGTGTGTGTGTGTGCGCGCGCGCGTGCGCGCAGGCGGGCTCTCCCTCTCTCTCTCTATAAACGTAACAGTAACAAGAACAGCACTGCCAGGGGATGGAGCCAGAGCCCCTGATTGACTGGGCGGGCCGGCGGGGCTTTACCTGGGCGTGGCCTGGGATCGCACCCCTGCAGAGGGAACTGCCCCCCACAGAGACCAAAGAAGACACACCGACGACTGGTCCCCAGCCTGGCACGACCCTCCCTCACGTCCTTTTTTCAAGTGCTTGTCCCCTCCCCGCCTCACTCCTCCTTACCCTACAAACCACTTCCTTGGTTCGTTCTGGGAACCCAAATGCAGGTCCCTAAAGTCACAGGCGCCTTCTCTGGGTCCAGAGGGGTGCCTCTCCCCTGTCTACACTCTGCCTACCCCGTGACCGGGTCAGCCCCGGATTCCCTGGGCTCAATAATCTCAGGTACCAGGCGGGGCTTCCCTGGTGTCCCCACTAGACGTTTTCTTTCTGCTCCGGGTCAGGCCAGGGACTCGCAGGACACTCCGGGAGCTGGAGGAGCCGGCCGTCCCTGACGCCCCTCGGAGCCCCGCGGGCACTGGTGCCGGCCCAGGGCTGTCGGGGTGCGGGACTGACCCGGGTGCTGCGGCTCCAGGTCTGCAGAGCGGAGTGGGCGGGTCCCCAGGGGGCAGCTGCACAAGGGCCCCTGGCGGTGGTCTTCTGGCGACTGGATCGGAGACGGGTTTACGCGCAGGTTGACCTCGGTAGGGTCGGCGCAAAGAAACGGGCCCTTTCCCTTCCTCTGTGCAGTCCTCGCCCTGCGCGGGCTCCCAGCTGCCGCCCCCTCCGGGATCCTGTGCGGAAGCTGCAAAGTCTCTTGGACTCAGACCTTCCGGGAAGCCTCCAGGAGCCTCCTGCGAGGATTTTCGGAAACTTCGTGGGTCAGATGCGAGTATGGCGTGGCGGTTGGGAGCGCTGGACTCCCCACATGGCGGATCGCGGTTCTGGTCCGGACATGGCGACTTGCTTTCTCAACATCTCTCTCTCTCTCTCTTTCTCTCTCTCTCTCCCCCTCTCTCTCTCCCTCTCGTCAAATTAAAATAAGTAAATAAATAAATACATAAAAAGTTACAATAATTTTTTCAATGACTGACCCTGGGCAGCAGGTGACCACAGCTAGGGCGGCTGCATCTCACTTGGCTGACTGTGCCCCTGGAGTCCAGACCCCGTGGCTCCGGAAACAGGCCGTGCACAGGCCTGCAGGCCCAGAATCCCGACACAGAGGATTGCAGCCGGCCATCCACCCGGGAGTGATTTCTCACCACACCCACCAGTCTCTGTCCCTGGCTTCCTAACAAGATCTAGCAAAATTTTGGGACCAGCAGTTAGCGGAATGCCTATGTCGCTCAAGTCCCACGTAGCCGACCACGATTTGAGTCCTGGACCCAACGCTTAAACTCACGCTGGACACATGTGCATGCGTGCCCAAGATCCCCAGAGAGGAGAATGGAGGAGTAGGGATTTCAGTGTGGCCATCCCGGGGAGGGGGTTTAGGGAGGTGGGGGGTGGGGTGGGGGGTGATTTCTCTCTTTCTGTCTCTCTGTCTCTCTCTGTCTTTCAGGCAAGCCTAGGCACCCTATAACAAAAATCTCTCAAAAAGGGAACCAGCAGTTAGCAGACCCAGTGGCTTAAAACTCATGCTGGGCGCGTGTGCATGTGTGCCCAAGATCCCGAGAGGAGAATGGAGGAGAAGGGATTGCGGTGTGGCCATCCCCCCTGGGGGGTGATTTCTTGCTTCCTGTCTCTCTGTCTCTCTCTGTCTGTCTGGCGAGTGCATGCGCCCTATAGCGAAAACCTCTCAAAAAAAAATCTCTCATGGGAATCAGCAGTTAGCGTAATGGCTATGTCGCTGGACTCCCACATAGTCGACCCCGGTTCGTGTCCTGGACCTGGTGGTTTAAAACTCACGCCAGGCGTGTGTGCATGCATGCCCAAGTTCCTGAGAGGAGAATGGATGGCGGCGTGACCATCCCCCCTGGAGGGTGATTTCTTGCTTTCTGTCTCTAAGTCTCTCTCTCTCTGTCTGGCGAGCACACGTGCCCTATAGCGAAAACCTCTACAAAAAAAAAATATATATATATACATATATATATATATATATATATATATATATATATATATCAAAAAAAAAAAGAAAAGAAAAAGAAAATAATTTCTGGAGATGAAGAATTCAGTGCAGGAAATCAAAACCTCCCTTGAAAGTATCAATAGCAGATTAGAACAGGCAGAAGAAGGAACCTCCCACCTTGAAGACAAAACCTCTGAAAGAGTCCAAGCCACTGAAAAGAAGGATAACTATTAAATCAGGACAACATACCAGACTATTAAATGGCCCAAAGGCCACATAGGGAATTCTAGAAGGCAAAGAGAAGGTAAAGGCAAAGAAAATCACTTTCATGACATATTAGCTGAAAATTTCCAAAGTTAGAGGCATACAGACATCCAAATACAGGAAATACAAAGGACACCAAATAGATAAAACATAAGTTCTTCTCTGAGGCGTGTCATAGCCAAATTGGTGAAAATCAAAGGCAATATTCTAAAAATGGCAAGAGAGAAACATCACATTACTTACAAAGGTCACCCCATTAGCCTAACATCAGACCTCTCAACTGAAACAATGCAGGCCAGGAAAGACCGGATTGTATATTAAAACACTGAAAGAAAAGCAATTTCTGTCAAGGGCACAATACCTGGAGAGATTATCTTTCAAATGGGAAAGGGAAAGAAAATCATTCCCAGATAAACAAATGCCAAAATAATTTTCTAAAACTAAACCGGCTCTTCAGGAAATTCCTAAGGGAATACTACACCAGGAAAATGAAAAGGTGGCATGGTGGTTAAGCATGCTGGACTCCCACATGGCCAACCATGGTGAGTCCTGGAACTGGTGGCTTGTTTTCTCGCCTTTTCTCCCTCTTTCTGTCCCTCTCTGGTCAAATTTAAATGAGTGAATGAATAAGTAAATAGATAAATAAATACATAAAAGTTAACTAAAGTAATTCTTAAAAAAAAACAACCCACAAAACAACTGGAAAAGAGAATAGGCCCACACACATCAATAATATCATTGAATGACAGGATTAGATTTCCCTACTCAAGACTGAAAATGCAGATTTACCTATGCTACACACAAGCAGGTTAAAGTACAAATTCTCCAATTACTTGATAGGTAGCTGTCCCTACAGGCTTCCATCTATATAAACATACAATGGTTATAACAATCATTACTCATTGTATAAAACTAGGTAACAGACAATTTCAAAATGTTACAAGTAGATGAGTGTTTCTTTGGAATGAAATTTTTTTCTGGGTCAATGTTCTAATTCCACATCAGACACTAAATTTGTTGAAGGCAGGGATGGTCATGTCTTCCATTTCCTCTGTGTGACCCTACTACCTGTGACACTCTGAGCACCGCAGGTACTTTGTGAACTATGGCTGACAAATGCTGATTTGGGTGTTAAAACAAGAGCTCATAAAAGAAACACAACAGACTGGATTGAAGTTTTGCACTGTCTAAGTTAATCTTGAAAGAGGAAGCTACATGATTGCTTCAGTGATATTGATGGGCACATTATGTACAAGTGGGTGGGTCTGTTGGAAATTTAATGACTAAAATGGCTTCAGAGTAGGAACACACACAGGCTGGGGTTCTGCTGCGCTCTCAGCCAACCACCTACAGTGTCACCTGGGATACACTAAATATCCAGATTTCCCTTGGGACCAGCACACAGCGTGATGGTTACATCGCTAGACTCCCAATTAGCGGACAAGTCCTGGACCCTGTGGCTTAAAACAAAATCCCTGAGAGGAGAATGGGGGAGAAGGGATTGCCATCTCCCTGGGGGGTGATTTCTTGCTTTCTGTTTCTCTGTCTCTCTAGGTCTCTCTTGCAAGCATGTGTGCCCTATAGGAAAAATATCTAAGAAAAAAATCAAATTTCCCAACCCCACTCCGATTTGAATCAAAATATCTGGGGATTCTAGAACAGTTCCAAGTATCCACATTTTAACAAGCAACCCGGATGATTCTGAAACATACTTAAATTTAGGAACTGGTCTAACCTGTAATCTGAGATTGTGAGGCATACATATAGGAATATGTATTTCTACACATTTATACACTCACACACACATACACACTCAACTGGAAGTGAAGTGAAATGTGCGTGACCTGCAGGAAGAGGCAGCTAGTCCACCCTCTTGCACCAGGAAACCGGGAGAACGTTTGAGATTTCTTTTGCTTATATATTCTTGCCAGTTTGTAGTGGCTCATTTGTAATTAGGATCTGTCCCTTTTGAAGTCCTGAGACAGTTCAACAGAATTTTATTTTTGACAGCAATTTCTTGAATGTCTTGGGAATAGCCATTTGTAGGGCCGGCTTATGAGACATGATGAGGGCCCATAAGTTATCCCAGCGCTGTGGTGACTCCCTTCTCAGTCCTGGGGCTCTTTGGCCCTTACACCACCATGGAAATGGACGCCCTAATGGGAAAAGCCAGCAACCTTGGGCTGTCTCAGGAGTGGGAGGGAGCAGGGATCTTAAGGAAGTGAGAGGCAGAGAAACTGGTGAGAGGCACGAGCTCTGGTTCCAGGAGCAGGAGGCTTTAGTTAGAGTGTTAAGATCTCTCCCCCTAAGGGCAGAGCAGTGAAGTCCAGAGATGATTTTTTTTTTTTTTTTGAGAGAGAGATTTTTGCTACAGAGCATTTGGGGTCACCAGAGACACAAGAGAGACAGAAAGTCAGAAATCAACCCCCCACGGTGGATGACCACTCCATAATACCTTTTCCTGTATCCTCTGGGGATTTGGGGCACGCATGGACACGGGACTATCCTGAGTTTTAAGCCACCAGCTCTGGGACTCAAACCACCTTTCACTATGTGGGAGTCCAGTGAAGGTATCATTACGCCATCTGGTGATGCCAGTAGATGACTGTGGGGACGCCTTTAGAGAGAGAACCTGAGGTGTGGGGACATGCTCTGAGCAAACCCCACCTGTCCTTCTGGGGTTTGGCAGAACCTTGTAACTTGTCTTTCCTTGACCTTGGCTGCAGACAGAGCAAGGGTGGACATTGCTAGGGGTGTTCCAACAGACACATGTGATGGACTTCCAGAAACATCTTGACCCCAATTAGCAAAGTCCAATCCCTGCTCTGCATCTGAAAGGTCCTTTAGCCTTCTCTGGGTGTGGTGGTGCACTCCTTATGGAGAAGTTCTTTAGCCCCTTCCCCACACCTACAGCTAGTTCTCTGCATTAGAAAAGAAGATGAGACTTTCTCTGGATGGGATTATCACCAAGGGGTACACCTGGCCAGGTATGACTAAGCCCTCATAGATTTGTTACCTGCTTATTATTGTCTGTAACCTGGCAACCAATCTGTGAAGTGTCATGAAACATACATATGTAATGTTTCCTTGTACTATGAATAAAGAGGCTCAGTTTGGGTGGCTCAAGCAGCTCAGCAGCGGCTCAAGCAGCAGCACAAGTTGCTTGGGCTACCTAGGCTCAGGCCGCGTGTCCATTTCTACTCTGTCTTTGTCTCATTCTTCCCAATTCCCTGGTCCTTGCTCGTCCTCTTTCTCTTCTTCACCAGCAGCCCTCTGATCATGATTCAGCCAGACCCAAACCCGGGCAGACACTGACAGATGACTATCTTACAAGGCCAGCTGGGTGACCAGCAGTGGGCGTAAAGGCTACGTTACTAGACTCCCATGTAGTCGAACTCGGTTCGAGTCCCGGACCCGGTGGTTTAAACTCACGCAGGGCACGTGTGTGTGCCTGTCCAAGATCATGAGGAGAAGGGATTGCGGCGTGGCATCCACGCTGGGGGGCGGGGGTTTGTGATTTCTTGCTTTTGGTCTGTCTCTCTCTCTCTGGCGAGTGCGCGCACCCAATAGCAAAATCTCTCCCCACAAAAAAGGCCAGTTGGAAGATGACCCAAGGGGACCTTTCATCGCGCCTGGAGCCCGGGAAACAAGCGCAGCTTTGGGAGCGGCCCGGTCTGCATCTCCCGCAGTTAGGCCCTCCCCAGCACACCGCCCAGCGACCCAGCACCTGCGGCGGCCGCGGGGTCCCAGAGCGGCTCCTTCGCTGCAGGAGGCACGGCCGGCCCCGCCTTCTCCGCTGGCGTCCCCAGTTTGGGTGCCCGCGCGCTCCTCCTCCCCTTTTCAGCTGACTTCCTGGGTTTGGACGCGGCTCGGCCCCGCCTTTTCAGCGACGTCGGGGGCAGACGCGAGCGGGCGTGGGTAGTGAGCCGCTGCCGCCGGCGATTGGCGGGCACAGCGCCCCCCTCGCCCAGCTCCGCCGCCCCTCCCGCGTCTTTCCCGCTCCCGCCGCGCCCGCCTCCGCCCGCCGTCCCGGTGCGCGCCTGTCCCGCCCCGGCGCTAGCCGCAAGGACTTCTCTCTGCCAGCTTCCCGAGGGCCAGGCGCCGGCTGCGAAGACCTGGGGTCAGCACCTCAAATGAGTAACCCGGGCTGGGGAGGCTGCGGCCGCCGCACCCCGACTCGTCGAGCCCGGGGCCCAGCTCCAGCGGGGCCAGCGTCCCTCCCCTGCACCCCGAGGAGGGCGGTGGATTCCATTTCCCGGAGTCGCTGCCTTTCTCCCTGGCCTGGGCGATCTACCCGCCCGCGTCCTCTGGGAGATTCCCGGGGTCACTGTCTCTGCTCCGGGGCTCCAGTCTGGGCTTCTCCAGACCCTGGCCTGCCTCTTGGTACCACTCACGGCGCCCCGAGGCCCAGAAATCACCTTCCTAATGGGGGTACTAGGCTTTGCCAGGAGAGAAGCCCCTCAAGTGCTTGCTAGACCTCCAAGGGATCTCTAGGCTCCCTAGACCTCAACTCCATTTTGTCCCCTCTGGAATGAACATAAAGAAAGTTAAACCGGAGAGAGCGCGGAGGGGGGCAGCGAGCCTTGGAGAGGCTCCCCGCGGGCCAAGGGCCGCCTGGTGAGGGGCAGTAGGAGGACACGGAGCAGCAGGGTGCCGCCTGGAGTGCAGACAAACGCAACGTGTCCCAGAGTCACAGTAACGCCTCGCGGTCGTGGGAGGACGAGGCCCTGGAGGACGGTAAGCCGGGCCACGACCTGCCGTTGCTGTGCCGAGTCGCCGCAGGCTATGCCGCCTGCTTGCGCCCGGAGCCGGGACAGGAGGCTCTGGACACGAACCTCGAAGACCTGCTCACCAGAGTGGACGAGTTCGTGGGCATGCTGGACTTGGTTCGCGGGGACTCGTCCCACGTCGTCAGCGAGCGGGTGCCATGCATTTACGCCAAAGCCGCCGAGATGAGGCAGATCTAGGGCAGCGTGGCCAGGATGGAGGAGCAGGTCACCAGGGCCAAGGAGCTGGGGACCTTCCCCAGGGCGTTCAGAAAATTCCTGCACGGCATGAACATGCCCTTCTTTCACAAGGCGTCTCCCTAGAGGCCGCAGCAAGCCAGCTATGAACCTCAGTCCTCTTTCAGAGGGAAGACCACTTCCCTGGTTGCAGTGAAGACCTCAGATCTGAGTCTGCCCCACCACCACCACTGCAGGAGGACCCTGTATGGGAGACTTCTCTCATGTGAATTAAGTTCGTTAAAAATTCTATTCAGAGACATAAACGGTGTTGGAGTATAGAATTTTAAAGTTTATTTTCTGCAACTCTGCTTCTCAGTGAATTCAGCACTCCATGTAGAATGCATAGATTTTCTATCTTCCAGTTCTCATCTGAAGGCTGATGGGGAGGATGGGGAAGCAAAATGGTCAGTGCACTGTGGCTGAACTGTTATTTTTACGGATTTTGCAACTCAACTAACAGTATTACTGTTTCAAGATTTATATACTTATAGAATCGTTAAAAAAAACCGACAGAGCCATGAAGGCTTGTTATTCAATCCTGGCAGTCAATTTTCTACAGCCTTCTTTTTAGAGTAGATGGTGCATTCTTCATACCATGGATGGTGAACTAAAAAAATTATAGTTTGTAAGAAAAATATATTGTTTTTTTTTCAACTAACTTTGTATTTGAAGCTATGACCTCACATTCTTAGTTTGTCATTAGCTAACATGACTATATATGGTTGCCAATGTTTCGTTTATAATTTAAATATTAATAACATTTAAATTTTTTAAAAGGAAATAAAGTTAAAACCAGGGATGTTGTATAACCTGTAAGTCACCAAATAACTGGTTTTACCCTTTTAAACAGCTCTTTGCAATTTTGCTTTAATTTTCATTTTTGGAGGACTTCTTTCTTTTTCTTTCTTTTTAAAGATTTATGTAATTCATCTTCATAATTTTTTTAAAAAGGTAATTTCCCAAAATATATTTGATTATATTTACTATAACATAAAAATAATACTGTGCATTATAAACAATTTTGTGAGTAAAAAGCTATGATCTTGTCCCTTCCCAATTCAATCCACACGTCATCATTATGAACAGATAATATGTGTTCAAGTGTACGTTCGAGGTATACATATATTTGTAAATAAAATCATAAAAATCATCCTAATTTTCATACCTTCCCAACCTTTTGCTAGATGCCCTGTATTTTTGCTTTATTTTGGTTTTGTTTTTATTTATTTATTTTATTATTTTTCTTCTTTTAATAATTATTTAACTTTATTTATTCATCCACTTATTTTAATTTGACCAGAGAGTGAGAGACAGAGAGAGAGAGAGAAAGTGAGAAAGCAAGCCGCCAGGTCCAGGACTCGAACCATGGTCGGTCATGTGGGAGTCCGCCCTTAACCACCACGCCACCTGCCAGTCCCTATTTTATTATTTTTCTTGAAAAGGTTTTTTTCTTTAATGTTCAAAATATTTCTTATAATTTTGTATAATTTTGTTTGTGAGTCTGTAACAGCAGAAACAGTATGGTTTTAACTATTTTTGAGAAAATATTTACATGTTAACTACTCAAATTGTTGAAAAGCAAATGCCCAGCACACTAGTCACACATCAGCCTTCTCAGTTCAGCCCTGCCTACCAAGTATTCTGTGATACACTATTTGCTAGCAAAGATCAGTCTCTTTTTCTTCCTTCAAAGTCTTTCTCAAGGTAATCCTCTAGTGTGGTTGCTTTTTTGCAATCTCTACTGATTACAATACTGGGCTGAAAAATTCCAGGTTATTTTATGTTATAAATTCTTTCATGAATCTTCTCTAATCCTCTCTGCCAGGCAAAAATATTTATGGTGCCAGGCCGTCTTTCTAAGAGCTTCTGCTGGCTTACTTGAGATGGACTTTAGTTCCATAGTTTTCTGATTAATCTTCAGATATGACATTCCAATTTCTGATTCAATGCAACAAGTATTATTGAACTTAGGGAAATAACCCTTCTGCCACAAAATAAGAATACTCCCAAATATTTCCAATTCAAGAGGGGTCAGGTCAGGAAGGAAAAGTTCCATGTTTCCATTTAAAGAAACAAACAAAAATATTTTAACAAATTGCTAAACCTGTCAACAACTCAAAAGAAAGTAAAATGTTTAAATTGGGAAAACAAAGCAAAATTTTAAAATCAGTAATGTTTTACTCAAAAGTCATAAAATTCTATTTTGCTAGTTCAGTCTTATGTTCAAACTCTCTTCTGTTGAAAATGCAGTGTTGCTGTGGTCCAATTTTTCGAAAACATTTAAACCTTGGAAGGTAACATTCAATGTTGTTATTGATATTTCTTGTCCCTAGCATTAAATTGGTCGTTTTCTTGGTTGCCTTTTGTTCTCTTATTTCTGTATGTGTCTAGTTTTCCTGGTCAAGCACTGCTTTCAGAACTTCTTGATGAGTGTGTCTGCTACTGGCAAATTCTTTCAGGTCTTGTTTATCTGAGAATGTTTTTATTCTTTCTTTCCATATAATAGATAATCTTGCTGGGTATAGTATTCTTGGTTGAAACTTTTTCACTTAACACTTTGAATATATTTTCCCATTCTTTCCTTGCTCGCATTGTTTCTGGTGAGAGGTCTGATGTTAGCCTGATGGGATAACCTTTATAAGTAACCTGAGGTTTCTCTCTTGCCAATTTTAGTATCTTGCCTTTGTCTATAGATTTGACCAGTCTGGCTATAATGTGCCTTGGAGAAGATCTTCTTGGGTTGATTCTTTTAGGTGTCCTTTGTATTTCTTTGGTCTGGATATTTGAATGCTTCTTTAGATTTGGAAAGTTTTCTTTCAAGATTTCATGGAATAGATTATCAATGCCCTTACTTTCCTCACCTTCTGGGATACCAATTATCCTGATGTTTGGGCACTTACTGCTGCCTAGTATTTCTCGTATAGTATTCTCATTTTTCTTGGTTATTTTCTCAGTTTTTTGGTTGTTTTTCTAGATCAGAATCTTTGCCTTCAACATCTGAGATTCAATTTTTTGCATGGACTAATCTGCTTTTAATACATTCGAGGGATGTTTTGATTTCCTGAAGGGCAGCCTTCATCTCTAATAGCTCCATTTGTTTCTTTTTTATGGTGTGTATTTCCTCCTTCAGATCATGGAAGAACTTCAACACCTCCTGGAACTCGTCTCTTTTCTCCTGCATCTTCTGGAGTTCATTATCTCTCAGCTCTTGCATCTCCTTTAGTTTTGTCACTATGAATATTCTGAAGTCTCTGTCAGACATTTCCATGAGTTCTACTGTACTGTCTGTGGAGGATGAGGTATCATTCTTTTCCCTTAGAGGAGAGATATTTTCTTGGTTTCTCATGTTTCTTGTGCCTCTTTGGTTGTTTTTGGTCATTCTGTGACAAAATCTTCCACAGTGCTTAGCAATGTGGAATCAACAGTAAGATTAAGAGTTCATATTTATAAAAAGAAATGTATTCGTTAGATCAGGAGGTCCAATAATCGTTGAGGATATCCATGAGCCTAACAGTATTCAGATGCTTCGCTACTGTGCACCTAGGGCTATCTGGACATTAAGTGTGTGGAGAGTGAAGCTTAGAGTAAGAAAGTAAGGTTAAAAAATATTAGCAAAAAGGAAAAAAACTAGAAAAATACTACCAAAAAAGAGTGAAAAATAAAAACTGCATGGGACGCTAGTTAAAAAGTTCAACATTCATTTTACTATTTTTTAGAGTTTTTTTTGCTATAAGGTTCGTGCGCTCGCCAGACAGAGAGAGACAGAGAGACAGAAAGTGAGAAATCACCCCCCAGGGGGGATAGCCATGCTCCAATCCCTTCTCCTCCATTCTCCTCTCAGGATCTTGGGCACATATGCACACACGCCCGGCGTGAATTTTAAGCCACCAGGTCCGGGACTTGAAACACGGTCGACTACGTGGGAGTCCAGCGACATAGCCATTACGCTAACTGCTGGTTCCCGGGGCTTGCTTTCTCAGTTCTCTCTCTCTCAGTCTTTCTGTGTCTCTCTTTGGCCAAATTAAAAAATACGTGAGTGGATAAATAAAATTAAATAATTTTTTTCAAAAAAGAAATGTTAAGTCTGGATGATACATTAGATTAAATTATATTTAAACTTGTCCCTAGACTACGAGAACAAGAACTTGAGCGTGAATCTGAATTTTGGAAGAAAAACAAGCCTCAAGAAAATGGACAAGATGGTACTTTAAAAGTTGACAAATCTAAAGTAGATGAAGGTGATGAAAATCAAGATGATAAAGAAGGGACCATCAGTTAGCGTAGTGGCTATGTGGCTATGTCGCTGGACACCCATGTAGTTGACTGTGGTCCAAGTCCCAGACCTGGTGGCTTAAAACTCATGCTGGGTGTGTGTGCGTGCATGCGTGCCCAAGATCCCAAGAGGAGAATGGAGGAGAAGGGATTGTGGTGTGACCATCCCCCCTGGGGGGTGATTTCTTGCTTTCTGTCTCTCTGTCTCTGTCTGTCTAGCGAGCACACGCACCCTATGGCAAAAACCTCTCCAAAAAAAAAAAAAAAAAAAGATAAAGATTATCACAGAAGTGACCCACAAATTGCTATGTATCTAAATCATTTATGGAATAATGGACAGGAGACAATGAAGTAAAGGATTTAAAGAGGAAATTCATTCGATGTCTACACGTTTAACTGGGATTTATTAAAAAATGTGTAAGTTTAAAACTGAAACTGCCAAGTTCTTATGAGTTGGATGTGCTGGGCAATGGTGAAATTATGGGGAGGGCTCACACTATGGAATTCATCTACATGACAAGGTGGTGACCAAGAGGAGAAAGCTTTCGGTGTCTGAACTGCTCAGCCTCGCAAGTCTGCCCTCAGGATGGCGCTTCCTGTCAGTCATAGCTATGGCGTTGCCGTATCCACCAAGAATTGATTTCGGTTAGACCAAGGGGCCTGAATCTCACTGAGGTGCATCCTGCACTATTTGTTTATATGTATGTGTGTGTGTACATATATATATACATATATATGTATACACACACACACACACACACACACACATATATATATATATATATATTATTCCTGCATTAAGTCACTCTACATCATTTAGATTGTGAAGAGACCTTACCCAGCATGACACACCTCAGACCAGCCCAGCTGGACCACCATATACTTGTTGACGGATTGCTCAGTGAATGGTGTGTGGGACTAGAGGGACACAACCAGATTTTCAGCATGCAGTTAAGGCCACTGTCCTTCTCTGAATTGTTAGTTGCATTCATGTTTCTGTTAGGAGCAAACCAAGTGCCATTCTGCTGCTGACCTGTCTGCACAGGGATCTGTGCAGTCTCACGGTGTGCAAGGCGTGGGGGGGTCAGTCAGGTGTGCAACCATGATTCAGCCTCCGGGATATTTGCTTGCCTGTTCCAAGATTGTTTTCATATTTAATTACACTAGTAAATGGCTCAATCTCTGCGGTTTTCACACACTTACTATTTTATTTTTGTTTACATAGAGTACTGTACAAGAAGCTAATTATTCTATCTTGCAATTTTTTTGTATGGAAACATATTTAGAAAAATGGTCTTTGAGCCATTGTCCAGTTTTGGTAAGCTTTATGTGTAAAAAATAGTTCATTCTTGGGTATGCAAGTCCTTTTGCAAAGACTTCCAATTACTCTTTAACCTTAGAGCACAGTGTAACTACAGACAGTCTAAGTATCTGTCTGTGTAGTCTACCCATCACACAAGGAAGGCATGCTCGCCCTCCAGATGGAAATGTGACTTCTTGGACACTGAAGTTAGATTCACAAACCATTCAAAATGTTGGCAGCTGATCACATTTACGTCTAAAATAATTAATGTGTGAGTAGGAAAAAAGAAAATAAAGAAGACTATTGGAGGAGCTAGCAGGTGACCTGGTGGTTCGTGCGCTGGACTTCCACATGGCCAACTGCAGTTCAAGTCTAGGACCTGGTGGCTTGCTTTCTCACTTTATCTCTTTCTCTTTCATCTCTCTCTGATGCATGCATTTGTCCTGTAGCAAATTAAAAACGAATAATATCAACAATAAATAAGTTAATAAAACAATAATTCTAAAGACGGCAGCATTTTCACATTTTCCCCAGCATTCACTCTTGTTTTGATGGAAGTGTATGCAAAAACTCCAGCCTCCAGGAGCTGCTTATAGAGGTTAAGTGCTGCACAGAGGAAGCCAGATCCTACAGGCCCACCAAGGGTTTGAGTCCCAGTCCTGGTGGCTTGAAAAACAGGCTGGGTGCCTGCATGTGCCCAGGATCTTGACTGGATGGAGAATTAGAGGAAAGAGATTGCAACATGACCATGCCCTGCTGGTGGGCTCTCCCCCCACCCCACCCCCATGCATGTGTACCCTCTGGCATAAAATAGAAGAAAACCCAGCCTCACATACTTAATTAAAAAAAAAAGATACATCTGAAGTAGCTTTTTCATGTAATTGTGGGTATTTATTTTTGATACTACACTAAAACCATACAAGTAGTAGTTTGTTTCATTTTGTTTTGTTTTTTTAGAGAGAGATCTTTGCTATACAATGCATGCACTTGCCAGAGAGACAGAGAGAAACAGAGAGACAGGAAGTGAGAAATCACTCCCTAAGGGGATGCTCACGCTGGAATCCCTTTTCCATTCTCCTATCAGGATTTTGGGCACATGCCCACGTGCATCCAGTGTGAATTTTAAGCTGATGGGTCTGGGACTCGAACCATGGATGACTACGTAGCAGTCCAGCAAAGAAACCATTACACCATCTGCTGGTCCCACAAGTAGTAGTTTTTAAATGATTAATTGCAACCTGAAAACCTCTCCTTGAATATTTCTATTCTGTTCCATTAAAATAAACTGGTCTATCTTGCCTGTCGAATGACTCTGTACTAATGGGTGACTTGTAAAAGTAATGACTGGGCAGTCAGGGGCACGGCGATCAAGGCAGCTGGATTCCACTTGGCCAACTGTGTGGTTTGAGTCCTGGACCTGGAGGCTTGAAGAACAGGCCGGGCATGTGTGCGTGCATGCCCCAAATCCTGAGAGGAGAATGGAGGAGAACTGTGGTGGCCATCCCCACTTGGGGTGCTTTCTCAATTTCTCTTTCTCTTTCAGTCTCTGTTTGGTAAGCACACTCACACGTTAGAACATTTTTTAAAAAATAAATAAAAAGTGGGACTGGCAGATGGCATGGTGGTAAAGGTTTTGGATTCCCACATGGCTGACTGCAGTTTGAGTCCCGGATCTCGTGGCGCTCTCTCTCTCTCTCTCTCTCTCTCTCTCTGTGTCTCTTTCTCTCTCTCTGGTGAGCTCACATGTCCTGCAACATATTAAAGAAAAATAATGATAAACAAAATTAAATACTTCTTTTAAATAATAAATAATAAAAAGTAATGATTGTTTCACCAAGTGCTGTCCAGTGCTGACATCTTTCATCATCAAGTATAAAAAGTTACACTTGTTAGATCCCACTAACACAGTCTGTCAGCACTGGGATCTTTCAAGCTTACGGTGGTGAATACAGGTTTCCAGAATCCTAGTGATTTTCTGGAGAGCTTATATTTTATTATCTATGTGGTCAGCAAGTGCTCTGGACTCCCACATGGTCAACTGCGGTTCGAGTCCCAGACCCGGAGGCTTGAAAATCATGCTTGGCATGTGTGTGTGCGTGCCCAAGATCTCAGGAGGAACGTGGAGGAGAAGGGACTGTGGCGTGGCCATCCTCTCTGGTGGCGGCTTCTCACTCTCCTTCTCACTGTGGGTCTCTAAGGAGAATGCACTTGCCTTATGGCAAAAACCTTCAAAAAATTATTTTATCATCAGCAACAAATACTGTTAGTTGATTTATTTAAAGTTATAGGTTGTCCAGTTCTGCGAAAGGGTCTTCTAAATAGCTAAACCCATCCAATATCCGAGACAGCGTGTCTGTCATTCGTTCTTTCAAATAAAAATGGTATTTCATAAAGAAGAGGCTAGTTCAGCTCACACAAAACAATTTCCTTGAGACCAACGTGGTATTTTGGAGTGTAGCATGGAGCTTTCTGTGTGCATCTCACATCACAGAATAGTATGAAGACGGGGCCAGCATGGTGGGTAAGGTGCTGGACTCCCACATGGCTGAATGTGGTTCGAGTCCTGGACCTGGAGGCTTGCTTTCTCACTTTCTCTCTCTCTCTGGTCAAAATAAAAATAATAATAGTAAATAAATAAAATAAAATAAATAATTCTTTGGAAAAAAAAAAAGAATAGTATAAAGATAAGGCCTAAGGAATGATTATTTGCGCTGGAGCCGGCTCTGTGGTGTGATGATAAAGCTCTGCTCAAAAGAAGCCCAAGCCCTGGGTCCTCTGTGGCCTGGTGGTTGCCAGACCCCACATGGCCGGCCACATGGTTTGAATCCCGACCCTGCTGGCTGGAGAAACATGCCAGGTGTGTGTGTGAGCATGCACAGGTTTCCGATGGGATAGATAAATGGAAGAAAAGAGACTGTGGTGTAGCCACGCCCCACGAGCTCTTTTCTTTTTCTTCATCTCTCTGTCTCTCCTTCTGGTGAGTGCACAGCAACAACAAATGATCCCACATGGAACTGCAGTTGGAACCCTTGGCCCACTCAGCCTGTAAGCGTGCTGGACAGTCTCTGAGTGCCCTGATCTGATCTGATGGGCTGGGGGCTGGAGGGCTGGGGGCCCTGTGGGGGTGCTCCCCTCTCTCTCTGTCACATGCGCATGCACATGTTCGATCTTGAATAGCAAAAACAAAACGCTAATTTAATAAAGTTTAGGTCTTGCTTCACAGGACACTGAAAAGGAAACTAGCTTTTATGTTTCTTCCTGCAAGTAGGTGTGAGGAATCGAAAAGCTGCCATCGCAGTGTGATGCCAGGGCCGCATTCGTAAGGGCACGCGGGACACCTCGGGGGCAACGTCAGCTCAGTGAGAGAGGGAAGTGCTGTTCAATGACGTATGCCGTCAGTTTTGGCTTCTCGGGTCCGAGAAAGGATCTCTGCGACTTCCAGCGTCCCACAGCCCACACTTTGAGAACTAGACGGCCTCTCCTGATGGCCGCCGCCTCTTTGCCTCCTCTTTCCAGAATTCCTCTCTCTGAACCCCCCAAGCCTGGGCTAAGGTTTGCCTCTGGGCCCTTCTGGAAGAAAACTCACCCCTGAGACCGTGATCTCGGAGTTTTCAGAGACTTGAGGGGGAGGGACGGGGCTTCCCATTGAAGTGGAAAACGTGGCATTTGAGGCCCTTGGCAGAGATCCCCATGACCCCAGGCTTTGTCACACAGCCACTCAGTACAGGGCCGTATCCCAGGGGTGGGACAGTGATGCGGTGTGCAGGAGAAGCTACGCTAGTCCCTTCAGTAAACACTTCTCTGGTTTCCCGGCTCCAAGCCCACGAAGTGCCAGAGCAGCACCGCCATTCAGCCGGGCGTGGTGAGGGACTGTCCGTGTGGTGTCGTCTGCCGCACTTGATGTGACTAGCGTGTATCAGCCGGGTGTTAAATACCAGTTAGTTCGGGACCAGCAGTTAGCGTAATGGCTATGTCGCTGGACTCCCACATAGTCAACTGCGGTTCGTGTCCCGGACCCGGTGGCTTAAAACTCACGCCGGGCGTGTGTGTGTGCGTGCCCAAGATCCCGAGGGGAGAATGGAGGAGAAGGGATTGCGGCGTGGCCATCCCCTCTGGGGGGTGATTTCTCGCTTTCTGTCTCTCTGTCTCTCTCTGTCTGTCTGGCAAGCGC
Organism: Tupaia tana; assembly: GCA_026018925.1. Taxonomy (NCBI): domain Eukaryota; kingdom Metazoa; phylum Chordata; class Mammalia; order Scandentia; family Tupaiidae; genus Tupaia; species Tupaia tana. The sequence goes on along the minus strand of JAKSZU010000002.1, from coordinate 135,492,661 downwards.
ACACGCCCCTATAGCAAAAACCTCTCCAAAAAAAAAAAAAAAATACCAGTTAGTTCACTAAAAAACCACTTGTGGGTAGTAACCATCACGTTTGACAGTACACACCACACTTGGAGAGTTTTTAGTCTTCAATCTTACCTAAATATATGGTGGGACTCTTTTTTTTTTTTTTTTTTTTTTTTTTTTTAGAGAGAGAGAGGTTTTGCTATAGGGTGCGTGAGCCCGGTGGAGACACAGAGGGAGACTGACAGACAGAGAAACAGCGAGAAATCACGTACTCGGTGTGGGTTTCAAGCTGCTGGGTCTGGGACTTGAATCATTGTCAGCCATGTGGGAGTCCAGGGATGTAATCATTATGTCATCTGCTGCTCCCGTACTGTGGGCTCTTAAATTAAAGTTATTAAATGTATCTTCATGGAAGCTATGTATTTGTCTATGTAGGTCTTAGACAAGCAGAAGAATATTTAATTAATATGTATTTCAATAACTGACTATTTAGGGCCAGCAGGTGGCGTGGCAGTTGCAGTGCTAAATTTCCACATGGCTGACTCTGGTCTGAGTCCCAGACCCAGCAGTTTGAAAATCATGCTGGGTGCATGTGTGTGTGGGCCCGAAATCCCAAGGGGAGAAGGGAGGAGATGGGATTGCATGTGGCCATCCCCTGGGAGGTGATTTGTCACTTTTCTTTACTCTGTCTCTCCAGTGAGTGCATGCACTTGTTGGAAAGGAAAATAAAAGAAAGAAAACAGACATTAACCAAAAAATATTAAACATGTTTTGAACACTTCACCTCAAGGTTGTATTTAGAAATGCCCAAAGCTGGGGCCAGCAGGTGCATGGTGCTTGTGGTGCTGGACTCCCACATGGCAGACCCCAGTTTGAGTCCTGGCCCCGGTGGCTTGGTTTCTCACTTTCTCTGTCTCTCTCTGGTGAGCACACGTGCCCTATAGCAAACTCTAAAAATATTCTGAAAAAGCCCAAAGGCTGTGCTAAGCTTTGTCTGTATTACACTGAGACTGTGATGTCATTGTTCGCTTTACCTGGCAAATGCGTGTCCATTTATCCCAAGATAAAGTGTGTATTGAATACGACATATGTCAAGTTCCTGGCAGGGCCTGTAATCCCATGTATGTGTTTATTTACTGCCGGAGGGAGCGGACACGGGTGCAATTAAACATATGTAGGAAATGTTCATGACCGTGGAGTGAGGAGTCTCGAAGCATGAACCAAAGATGAGAAACCATAAAGGAAAAGGAGTTGTTTTAACCACTTACGACTGAAATAAGCCTTCTCTTTGGCAACCACAAACTGACGAATATGTAAGTATGTTCCCATAATCAATCTAATCCACGTAACAAAGTCGATAAACAGATAGTGACGTGGCCCTGTCCCTTGGCCTAAGAGCACCAGGCACAGCCCTGCGGGTGAGGACGGTGGGCTCTGACTCACTGCAGAGCAAAGTACTCCCTGGAGAGCCGTGGGGGGTCTCAGTCGGGGAGGAAGGACCCCTCACAGGATCTGGGCTTCCATTGAGTGATTCTCGGGAGGGGCCAAGGAAGCGGTTTCAGTCTAGATTGGGTCCTCGTCACGGAGCGTGGACCGCCTGTACCCGGGTGTCTCAGTCTCATCTCTAAGAGGACTCGCCAGACCAGCACGAAGCTGTTTGGGGAGAGGGTCGGCCACGCTTAGTGGGGAGAGTGCTTACGCGGAATTACGGAGCGCTCTCGTCTGCCTCACCTTCTCATGGTCTCCGAGTCACCTGGCCTGGACTTTATATTTTTATTTTTTACTTTTGCTATAGGGTGTGTGTGCCTTCAGGAGAGAGAGGACAGAGGGAAAGTGAGAGATCACCCCAGGGACGATGGCGATGCCGAAATCCCTGCTCCTCGCTCTCGTTTTGGATGTGGACGTGCACACACGCCTAATGTGACTTCCAAGCTGCCAGGTCCAAGGATCGAACCACACATTCGGCATGTGGGATTCAGCGCCTTAGGCTCCGTGCCACCCGCTGGCCCCCGATGCAGGTGTTTTGTGCGACTCTTTCTCTTTTCCGAATTTGCTAGAAGATGTGTGCATCACTGGGGGGGGGGGGAGTGGAAAGCGCCCCCTGGGGAAGGCCCTGCAGCTCCCCCTTCCCCACTCACCCCTCCTCGTTATCCCAGCCCTAACAGTGAGCATCAGGCCAGCCTCCCGTCACGCCAGGTCTAATCGTAAATGTCAGACCTGTTCCCAGGTATCAGAGGCTGCTTTTGCTTTTCCTTAAGATCAATATTTAAAAAAATTCACCAGAGGGCACGTGCGCTCACCAGAGAGAGACAGAGAGAGAAAGGGAGGTGAGAAAGCACCCCCCGGGCGATGTCATACCTCCTGTCTGGATTTTGGGCACCCAATGCACATGCATTTGTTCTATTTTTCAAGCTGCTGGGTCCGGGACTTGACTCCTGCTGCTAGCCAGGGGAATCCAACCGCCTTAACCACCAGCCATAGGCTGGCCCCAAAATTTATATTTTAAAATATTTATATCTCATTTGGAATATAATTAATGAATAGGAGAGCAAAAATTGGAATATTAAAGTGCAAATGTCAAACAAATGTATTAGTAATAAATAAATATGGATAAAATTTAAATATATTAAATTTAAATATGAATATGTTTATATTGAAATATAGACAAAGGGCAGATGGTGTGGTGAAGGGCGCTGGACTCCCACATGGCCGACCACGGGTCAATCCCAACCTGGCGGCTCGCTTTCTCACTTTCCCTCTCTCTCTCTCTCTCTCTCTCTCTCTCTCTCGTAAAATTAAAATAAATAAAGTTAAATAAAATAGTTCTTTAAAAAGACTAAGAAATAGAAATAAAAATTAAAATATAGCAACTTAGGAATAAGACCGTATTATTTCCAAGATAAAATATGTGGTTATGAAAAGTTTATGTATAAATACGTATATTTTGGAACCAGCAGGTGGTGTAATGGTTACGTTGCTGGACTCCCATAGTCGACCATGGATCCAGTCCCAGACCCAGTGGCTTAAAACTCACACCTGGGCGGGTCCGGCAGGTGACGTGGTGTTTGAGGTGCTGGACTCCCACATGGCTGACTGAAGTTCAAGTCCTCGACCTGGCAGCTTGTTTTCTCACTCTTCCCCGCCACATCCCCCGGGGATCAAGTTTAAAGAAAATAATAATGGATACGATTAAATAAATTAAAAAACCAACTCCCAGCGGGTGTGTGTGCATGCATACCTGAGATCCTGAGAGGAGAATGGAGGAGAAGGGATTGAAGTATGGCCATCCCCCCGGGGGGGCAATTTCTTGCTTTTTAGCTCTCTGTCTCTCTGTCTCTATCTTTCCAGCGAGCACACGTGCCCTATAGCATAAATCTCTCATAAAAAAAAAAGGTGTCACGTTTTCGAGCTCCTACCAAGGACCCAAACAATTTGAACGTGTGCCGTTGGCGACTGGACAGTTTGAACGAATCCATCATCTGGAAACATCTAACGCTCACTGATGTAAGGAGCTGTGATCCACCACAACAACGTGAGGCCACATACACGTCTCATCGCCCGTCAGAAATTCTCAGAGCCGGGACAGGATGTCACCACACCCACCACACTCGCCTGGCCTTGCGCCCTCAGACTTTCACTTGTTTCACTCTCTTCAAAACTCCTTGCAGTACCAGCAGATGGCGTAATGGTTACATCCCTGGACTCTCACGTAGTCGACTATGGTTCAAGTCCTGGCCCAGTGGCTTAAACTCACGCCGGGCACGTGTGTGCATGTGTGCCCAAGATCCCGAGAGGAGAATGGAGGAGAAGGGACTGCAGCGTGGCCATCCCCTCTGGGGGTGATTTCTCGCTTTCTGTCTCTCTGGTGAGCGCACATGCCCTATAGCAAAAATCTCTCTTAAAAAAACAAAAAACAAAAACAACTCCTTGCGTGATGTAACATTCAATTCAGACAAGGCCGTAAGTCAGGACCTCATTTGGTTTTTCACCGATAAAGACAAATGATCGAAAAATTATGAAGCTCACTGACAGACGGCAAAAGGTTATTGGACAAAACAGGTAACATACCTTATCTTTGTTCTTTATATAAGTAAATGACCTTGAGAAACATAGAAAAAAAATGTCACAACTTTTCACACCCCAATAAATTACCACCGCGTTAATTTTAAAGAGTAGTGTTGGCACCGTGGAGCTGTGGCTGTGTACCTGTATCGGGAGCCAGACCCCACGTGACTGAAGTTCCAGTCCTGGCCTTGGTGGCTAGAAAGACATGCCAGGGCACATGTGCCCATGTGCCAAAGTCCTTAGGGAGGGGTGCTCTTCTCTCTCACTCACTTGGTCTCACAAGCACGCCCATCCCTTGGCAATTAAAAACAGAGCAGGGGAGGCCAGCGGGTGGCATGGTGGTAAAGGCGCTCGACTCCCACATGGCCTACCATGTTCAAGTCCTGGACCTGGCGGCTTGCTTTCTCCCTTCCCCTTTCTCTTTCTCTCTCTGGTCAAATTAAAAAATGGTAAAAATAACAAATGGAATTAAATGAATAAATAAATAGTTCTCTAAAACAAAACAAAACAGGGCCATCAGGTGGTGTGGAGCTTAAGACATTGGACCCCATATGGCTGAGTACATGGTTTGAGTCCTAGATGCAGAGGCTTGAAAAACATGCTTGGAGCATACGTGTGTGTGTGCCCAAAAATCCTAAGAGGAGAACGGAGGAGAAGGGATTGTGGGGTGGCTATCCTCCTTGGGGGGTGGGGTGGGGTTTTCTCTTGCTCTATCTATTTGGTGAGCTCAAGCACCCTATAGCAGACATCTCTGTTTAAAAAAAAAGCGAGAGGCACACACAGGCTGGGCGTAGCTGCGGAGGTGCAGGCAGTAGGGGCTCGGCAGGTAATGCTGGAGCCCTGTGGAGCCCCAGGTTCCTGCCCCAGGTCTGCCTACCAGGCCTGCAGGGCCTTCTCTTCTGGTTAGTGCAGGGCTGGGGGACATCACAGCATGAGGGCCTGGCTAGGGAGCCTTCGCGCTCACTCTCTGTCTCTCTGTCTTAGGAGATAAAATTATGTAAGAAGGAGCAACTAAAATGGCCAGTTTTCAATAAATGGGCTTAAAAAGACGAGATTGCCTATGCGGGTCTTCAAAACGTTTGTGGAAAATGCATATCATGAAGAAACTATGCACGTGTTAAAATGGTTTCCCTCCTGTAATAAACTGGACTTTGATTCTATTTTTTCGTGAACTTTTTGAGTCGCCTTGTATTTCCTTAGAGGGTTAACGTGGCCACCTGGCAGATGTTCTTATTCTTAGAATCTACTTTTTATTGCAGTTGTGTTTATTTTATTTTATTTTATTTTATTATTTATTTATTTATTTTTTGGAGAGGTTTTTGCTATAGGACGCGTGCGCTTGCCAGAAAGACAGAGAGAGACAGAGAGACAGAAAGCAGGAAATCACCCCCCAGGGGGGATGGCCATGCCGCAATCCTTTCTCCTCCATTCTCCTCTCAGGATCCTGGGCACGCACGCACACGCGCCCGGCGTGAGTTTAAGCCACTGAGTCCGGGACTCGAACCGCGGTCAACTACGTGGGAGTCCAGCGACATAGCCATTATGCTAACTGCTGGTCCCAAGTCGTGTTTATTTTTTAAAAAATATCATGTGTTAGTTTCAAAAATACTTCTAGCACGGAAATGCTGGAAGGTCTATCGAAAACCGGGTTTCTTGGGGGACCAGCAGGTGGTGTGGAGTTAAGGCGCTGGACATTCCCACATGGCTGACCACGGTTCAAGTCCTGGACCTGGTGGCTTGCTTTCTCACTTACCCTCTTTCTCTTTCTCTCCCTGTGTCTCTCTCTGGTCAAATTAAAATAAACGAATAAATAAATAAAATTAAATAAATAATTCTTAAAAAAAAAGAAAAAAGAAAACCGGGTTTCTGCGGCACGCTCATCCTCTGGGCAAAGACCCTCAAGAAGTTGGGGACTGCGTTCGCGCTCTCCCCCATTAAAAAGAAAAAGAGAGAAAAGAACTTGGGGGCCCCCTGAAGGACTAGATGGCTGGGGCACGTTCTCCTGTTCTCCTGTGGCCTCCACCTAAGCACTAGGAGGCCGCGAGGAAACGACAGCGGGCCGCCGGCCTCAGGCTCAGCTTGGGGGAAGCTGCAGGATGCAGAGGACCAACGCAGCGCGGTGATGGCGGGTGCGCTGCCCCTGGGGCTCCAGGTCGCGGATCCCACCCCGCTGTCCGCGGGCGTCCGGGCTGAGCAGGCTCCGCCCCGCCCCCTGGCGGCAGAGCAGCCTCACCGCAGGCTCGAGGCCCGGCTCAGGCCCCCGCCTGGCTGCACACGCGGCGCCCGTTTTCCCAGCTCTTTCCGCCGAGGGCGCTGGTAGCGGCGGCGACAGGTCTGACCCAGGGCCCCAGCGGCTCGCTGTGGTCGCGCTGCATGGTTTTAGTTAGTTAGTTTTTTTTTTGTTTTGTTTTGTTTTTTTTTTGCTTTTTTTTTTTTTTTTGCTATAGGGCGCGTGCGCTCGCCAGACAGACAGAGAGAGACATAGAGACAGAAAGCGAGAAATCACCCCCCAGGGGGGATGGTCACGCCGCAATCCCTTCTCCTCCATTCTCCTCTCGGGATCTTGGGCACGCACGCACACGCGCCCGGCGTGAGTTGTAATCCACCGGGTCCGAGACGCGAACCGCGGTCGACTACGTGGGAGTCCAACGACATAGCCATTACGCTAACTGCTGGTTCCCTGTTTTGTTTTGTTTTTCCCAAGAGATTTTTGCCTTAGGGCGCCTGCGCCACGCAGGAGAGACAGCGAGAGGGAAAGTGAGGATCGCCCCGGGTGGCCCTGCGGCGGTCCCTTCTCCCCTCTCTCCCTCCGGGATCTGCACTCACCTTGATTTCCAAACCAGGGGCCTGGGACTGGAACCACGGGAGGCCACTGCGAGTCCAGCGAAGGAGCCCTTAGGCCACCTGGGCCCCCCCCCCCCCCCCCCCGCGCTGCATGTTCTCATGGCCTCCGCAGACCCGCGCCGACGCCAAGCTCAACTGCCCCCGGAGGCACTCGGTGCACCCCTGCGCTCCACCCGCTCCATCGCGACCGCCGCCGCCGTCTGGCTCCAGGCCGGGAACGCTGCTCCCCAGCCCGCCGCACCTACCGGGCAGTGCCACACCGGCGCCCGGGAGCCTCCGCCGGAACGTGGCTGCCCAGTGGCCGCCCAGCGCACAGTGGACACAGGAACCGACTGGTATAAAATTTCTCTTCCCTTTTTATTAAAGAATTCTTTTATTTAACTTTATTTGTTTGTTTGTTTGTTTGTTTATTTATTTATTTATTTATTTATTTATAATCTGGTCAGAAAGGGACAGAGTGAGAGAGAAAAAGAGAGAGGGGAAGTGAGAAAGCAAGCTACCAGGTCCGGGACTTGAACTGCAGTTAGCCATGTGGGAGTCCAATGCCCTTAACCGCCACCTGCTGCCCCAACGACTGGTATAAAATTTCTACAGAGAGTTTTTGTAAAATGTGTCAAGAATATAATGTGCTTTCCTTTTTGACACAAAAATGCTCTTTTAGGAGTTCACCCTAAGAAGATAACCACATATACTTCAAAAACACATGACAGGGACCAGCAGTTAGCGTAATGGCTATGTCGCTGGACTCCCATGTAGTCGACCGGCGGTTGGAGTCTTGGACCCGGTGGCTTAAACTCACACTGGGTGCGTGTGCGTGCGTGCCCAAGATCCTGAGAGGAGAATGGAGAAGGGATTGCAGCGTGGCCATCCCCCCTGGGGGGTGATTTCTCACTTTCTGTCTCTCTGTCTCTCTCTGTCTGTCTGGAGAGCGCACACGCCCTATAGCGAAAAAAAACCTCTCCAAAAAAAAAGAAAAAAAAAAGAGAAAAACACATGACAAGGATATTTCTTGCAATTAGTTTATAAAAGCAAAAGAATGGAAATAACCTGAATAGTGTAATCAGAAAGATGCTATGTATGAACAGGGAGACACAGCAAGACAGAGAGAGAAACAGACAATAATGGAGAGAAAGAGACACAGAGCTATCCCTACCCACTAGGAATGAGTCTGAAGGGGGAAGTCTCAGCAGAAAATCTCTTTTCATAGCATTTTTGCTCTCTTAGGTCCAGATAAAAGTTTTGAGTCCTGGCAGGGTGTGGCTCACAGCGTAGGAGGACCACAGCACAAGCCAGGGGAGGGCAGAGCCAGGCCTGAGCTGAAAGTGACAGAGCACAAAGTCTCTTGCCCACAGCCCTGGAGATGGGACGAGGCCCGAGTGATGTTAGTCACATGCCCAGGTGGGACAAGGGCAAAGCAGCAGCAAAGGTGAAAATGCCAAACCCATGATGTATGGAGTGCTGATGGACATGGCCCTGCCCACACTTGGCACCTCACAGCCTCCTCCGGTCCCCACCGCAGCAGACCCAGAGTTTGGGCAGCTCTCAGGTTTTATATCCTCTCTCAAGTATTAAAAATCTCCTTTGGGGGGACCCGCAGGTGGTGTGGTGGCTAAGGTGCTGGACATTCCCACATGGCTGACCATGGTTCGAGTACCAGACCTGGTGACTTGCTTTCTCACTTCCTCTGTCTCTCTCTCTTTGGTCAAATTAAAATAAATGAATAAATAACATTAAAATAATCTCTTTTGGCCAGCAGGTGGCATGGTGGTTAAGGTGCTAGATTTACACATGGTCAATGGCAGTTCAAGTACTGGACCTGGTGGCTTGAAAATCATGCCAGGCACATTCACGTGCTCAAAATCCTGAGAGGAGGATGGAGGAGAAGGGATTGCAGCATGGCTCTCCTCCCTGGGGGCTGATTTCTTACTTAAGCTCTATCCATCTCTCTCTCTGTCCCTCTGGTAAATACATGTGCACTATGACAAAAACCTTAAAAAAACGAAACAAAATGAATCTCCTTTAATTAACCCATTTAGCCATTTCTAATAGCAAGGATTTAAAAAATCAATACCCAGATTTTAATTTTGAGTAAGGAAGTAGGAAGTTGCAGCTCAGTGTGCCACAGGGGAGTCGGGGTGGGGACGTCCGGCCCTGCCCCTCCTGGAGCAGGAAAGCTGGTCAGGGCAGAGGGCACAGGGGAGTGGGGTGGGGCCCTGGTGTCGGGGACGGGCTGAGTCCCCGTCTCCTCACGTTCGGCTGCAGGGACACAGACACGCAGACACGGTCAGACACCAGGTGCAGGAAGAGCGGTCGGGGACCCCGACGTCACATATCACTGCCCTCACAAGACCCCTGCTGTGGCTGAACGTGTTCCTGCGTGGCAGCGGCAGTGGATTGGAAGCACACAGAGACACACAAGTAGAGAAAAGTGGGGATCGGGTGGTCCAGACTCCTCTGAGGAGGCAGTTGTGGCCCTGAGCCGCTCCCAGGTTTATTGTCTTATAGGGCAAAAGAGGGGAGAAGTGGAATGCAAAGCCCGTTTTCTGATGTTACAGGCAGAAGATGTGACCCTCTGGCATCTTAAAGTCCTGTAGGAGCTTTTGCTTACCTTCCCAGAGCCTTCTCCGGCTAACAGCTTCCTTTCACCAACACCACCCAGACGCCACCCTGCAGTGCTGACACAGAGGAAGAACTGTGTTCTTTCTTTGTTTCTTTAGTTCCCAAGTTTTATTCAAGAACTCACAAACTATTCCAGATAAATGAGTTTTTTTAAAACGATTTATTAACTTTATTTTTAATCTGACCAGTGACAGAGAGAGAAAGTGAGAAGGTAAGCCAGCTGGTCTGGGACTCTAACCATGGTAGGCCATGTGGGCGTGTCCAGCACTTTAACCACCAAGTCACTCGCTGGTCCCAGATAAATGAGTTTTAATCCTCATAGTCCTCCTCTTCTTCAGCCTGGTTACTCTAGAAGTAAGGTAATTCATAACTCCCTTTGCTGTTAGCAGCTATGCACAGCCAATCGTGTAGGTTATTCCTCTTTAAGTATTTTTTGGTGAGAGATTTCAAATACCTTTTGGGAAAAGGCACCTTGGAAGTTACGGTGACCTTGCTCTTGCTCCTTCCAGTGGTCACAACCGTCCACCGAGATCCCAGTTTTTCCACTCACTTTGATTCTCTGATTCTATGTGCCACAGTTTTTTCGATCCATTCCTCCATACGGGGGCATTTGCGTTGGTTCCATGTCTTAGCAATCGTGAAAAGTGCCGCAATAAACATCGATGTGCAAGCACTTTTCCAATGAAGAATTCTTCTGTCTTTGAGTAGATACCAAGGAATGGGATTGCTGGATCATATGGTAGATCTATTTGTAGATTTTTGAGGAATCTCCAAATTAGAATGTGCTTCTTTTTTATTGCCCTGATTCACCACAAGCTTTTCCACAGGTGCCATGGCAGCAGTGGAGGCAGGAAGGGCAAGGAAGAAGTGTATTTGTTAAAGCTTTTATTAGCTCTGCAGCGTTGGTGCAAGGTGTGTGGTTTTATTGAGTTTAAAGGTCACTACTGTGTCGCTCACATCCGGCTGCTCCCTATAGGCCGCCGACTCACACTGATAAAAAGAGAACCACGAATAACTCCCGTCAGTCACTGTAACAGGAACCTCTGATGAGGCCTTTGTGTGCTCAACACGTCCCAACCCAGATCCCCACAGCCCAGTCCTGTCCCCTCCCCACCCCCAGCCCTGCAGGGTCTCACCTTTAGGAGCCGTGAGAGACACATCAGAGCCCTGGGCACTGTCACTGCCTGGGGGGACAAACATGGCCTGGTCAGAGCACAGGGGAGGAGCTAGAGGAGGAATATGGCGGGTGTCCCCAGGGGCTCCTGGCTGTGCTGTCCCAGGGGTCAGGTCACCTCCCCTCATACTCACGGGCAGTCTGAGCGTAGTGCCCTTTCTTTCCACCTGTGAGGAGAACACACCTGTGAGGGACAGGTCCATGGGGTCCTCGGAGCCAGTAACCCTGGGCCCCAGAGAGGTTTCCAGAACTGTGATTACAGACCCAGGGTGGGGTCAGGGAATGTGAGGCTGGAGATGTGAGGGAGGACCAAAAACCCGCCTGGAGGACCGTCCTCGGCAGGGACTGTCCCTGTGACCTCTGACTGCTGGGAACCAGGTCCCCATCACCACCATCACCAGGTGACAGGCGTGTGACTGATTTTCACACCTTACAGAGGAGTGAGCAGCCTCAGCACAGAGGCCCTCAGCCTGGGCGAGCA
>JAKSZU010000002.1:135431472-135476472 GCA_026018925.1 Tupaia tana | reverse complement strand
CGGCCCCCGCCGAGCCGGCGCGCTCCCACCTGCAGCCGGAGGGCGGACGGGGCTCGGACCGCCTGGCCGCCCCGGGAGCGGTTTCTCTTTCACTTTCCTGCGCTTCCAGGACAGCGCGCTGGCAGGCGAGGAGCAGCGGCGGGGCGGTGGCGGCTGCTGGATACCGGGAAGCAGAGCCACCAAAAGGAGTGATGATGAGCGATCTCATCATAAGCCTGGTTGTTGGTTCTCATGACTTGGGACATGGGGACGTCACAGCAGCTCCTGGGACCAGACTGCACCCACATAGTACCCCTCTTTGCCTGAACTAGTAAAGCCGGTCTTAGCTAACCACGAATGGCTACCCAAAGGGAAGACTTGGTGAAAGGTTTCAATCCTTACCTTACCGGCTGTGTCTGTAAAGGGAATCTGACCGAGCCAACCAGTGGGGAACGCCTCCACACCCTCTGTAAGACCCGTACTGTCCAGCACTTGGTGGACAGCAATGATTGTCCAAGGGGTGGCAACCAAGTGCATGAAACAAAACCATTAGAAATGTTAAAGCTGGAAGATCAGCGGGTGGCATGGTGGTTAAGGCACTGGACACTCCCACATGACTGACCACAGTTCAAGTTCCAGACCTGGTGGCTTGCTTTTTCACTTTCCCCCTCTCTCATTCTTTCTCTGTGTCTCTCTTTGGTCAAATTAAAAAATAAGTGAGTGGATAAATAAAATAAAATAAATAATTAAAAAAAGAGAAATGTTAAGTCTGGATGATACATTAGAGAAAATTACATTTAAACTTGTCCCTGGACTATGAGAACAAGAACTTGAGCGGGAATCTGAATATTGGAAGAAAAACAAGCCTCAAGAAAATGGACAAGATGATAGTTTATACGTTGACAAATCTAAAGTAGATGAAGGTGATGAAAATCAAGATGATAAAGATTATCACAGAAGTGACCCACAAATTGCTATATGTCTAGGTTGTTTACGGAATAATGGACAGCCAGGAGACAATGTAGTGAAGGGTGTAATGAGGAAATTCATTCGATGTTCTGTTCTACACGTGTAACTGTGGGGACTATTAAAAAATTTCTAAAACTGAAACTGCCAAGTTCTTATGAGTTGGATGTGCTGGGCAATGGTGAAATTACGGGGAGGGATCACACTATGGAATTCATCTACATGACAAGGTGGTGACCAAGAGGCGAAAACTTTCGGTGTCTGAACTGCTCAGCCTCGCAAGTCTGCCCTCGGGATGGCGCTTTGTGTCAGTCATAGCTATGGCGTTGCCGTATCCACCAAGAGTAGATTTCGGTTAGACCAAGGGGCCTGAATCTCACTGAGGTGCATCCTGCACTATACATACATACATATATATATATATATATATATATATATATATATATATATATATTATTCCTGCATTAAGTCACTATACATCATTTAGATTGTGAAGAGACCTTACCCAGCATGACACACCTCAGACCAGCCCAGCTGGACCACCATATACTTGTGGACAGATTGCTCAGTGAATGGTGTGGGGACTAGAGGGACACAACCAGATTTTCAGCATGCAGTTAAGGCTACTGTCCTTCTCTGAATTGTTAGTTGCATTCATGTTTCTGTTAGGAGCAAACCAAGTGCCATTCTGCTGCTGACCTGTCTGCACAGGGATCTGTGCAGTCTCACGGTGTGCAAGGCGTGGGGGGGTCAGTCAGGTGTGTAACCATGATTCAGCCTCCAGGATATTTGCTTGCCTGTTCCAAGATTGTTTTCATGTTTAATTACACTAGTAAATGGCTCAATCTCTGCGGTTTTCACACACTTACTATTTTATTTTTTTTTACATAGAGTACTGTACAAGAAGGTAATTATTCTATCTTGCAATTCTTTTGTATGGGAACATATTTAGAAAAATGGTCTTTGAGCCACTGTCCAGTTTTGGTAACCTTAATGTGTAAAAAATATTTCATTCTTGGGTGTGCAAGTCCTTTTGCAAAGACTTCTAATTACTCTTTAGCCTTAGAGCACAGTGTAACTACAGACAGTCTAAGTATCTGTGTAGTCTACCCATCACACAAGGAAGGCATGCTCGCTCTCCCGATGGAAATGTGACTTCTTGGACACTGAAGTTAGATTCACGAACCATTCAAAATGTTGGCAGCTGATCACATTTACTTCTAAAATAATGTGTCAGTAGGAAAAATAAAAAGAAAAAAAAAAGGAGACTGTTGGAGGAGGTAGCAGGTGACCTGGTGGTTGGTGTGCTGGACTTCCATGTGGCCGACTGCAGTTTGAGTCCAGGACCTGGTGGCTTGCTTTCTCACTTTATCTCTTTCATCTCTCTCTGATGCGTGCATGTGTCCTGTAGCAAATTAAAGAGGAATAATATTGTGACCAGCAGGTGGCGTGGTGGTTAAGGTGCTGGACACTCCCATGTGGTTGGCCACAGTTCAAGTCCTGGACCTAGTGGCTCGCTTTCTCACTTTCTCTCTCTCTCTTTTTCTCTGTCTCCTTCTGGTCAAATTTAAAAAAATAAAATAAAAAAAATAATGAATAAATTTTAAAAAATGAATAATATTAACAATAAAAGTTAATAAAACAATAATTCTAAAGACTGCAGCATTTTCACATTTGCTCCAGCATTCACTCTTGTTTTGATGGAAGTGTATGCAAAAATTCCAGCCTCTGGGAGCTGCTTATAGAGGTTAAGTGCTGCGCAGAGGAAGCCAGATCCCACAGGCCCACCAAGGGTTTGAGTCCCAGCCCTGGTGGCTTGAAAAACAGGCTGGGTGCCTGCATGTGCCCAGGATCTTGACTGGATGGAGAATTAGAGGAAAGGGATTGCAATATGACCATGCCCTGCTGGTGGACTACCCACCCGCCCCCATGCATGTGAACCCTCTGGCATAAAATAAAAGAAAATCCAGCCTTACACACTTAATTTAAAAAAAAAAGATGTATTTTAAGTAGCTTTTTCATGTAATTGTGGATATTCATTTTTGATACTACACTAAAACCATATAAGTAAGAGTTTGTTTTATTTTGTTTTTCAGAGAGAGATCTTTGCTATGGGATGTGTGCACTCGCCAGAGAGACAGAGAGAAACAGAGACAGGAAGTGAGAAATCACTCCCCAAGGGGATGGGCATGCTGGAATCCTTTCTCCATTCTCCCCTCAGGATTTTGGGCACAAACTCACATGCATCCAGTGTGAATTTTAAGCTGACAGGTCTGGGACTTGAACTGCGGTCAACTACGTGGCAGTCCGGCAAAGTAACCATTATACATCTGCTGGTCCCACAAGTAGTACTTTTTAATTGATTAATTACAACCTGAAAACCTCTCCTTGAATATTTCTATTCTGTTGCATTAAAATAAACTGGTCTATCTTGCCTGTTGCATGACTCTGTACTAATGGATGACTTGTAAAAGTAATGACTGGGCAGTCAGGGGCATGGCGATCAAGGCAGCTGGATTCCACTTGGCCAGCTGTGTGGTTTGAGTCCTGGACCTGGAGGCTTGAAGAACAGGCCGGGCATGTGTGCGTGCATGCCCCAAATCCTGAGAGGAGAATGGAGGAGAACTGTGGTGGCCATCCCCACTTGGGGTGCTTTCTCAATTTCTTTCTCTCTTTCTGTCTCTGTCTGGTAAGCACGCTCACTCTCTAGAAAATTTTTTAAAGAATAAGTAAAAAGTGGAACCAGCAGATGGCATGGTGGTTGAGGTGTTGGATTCCCACATGGCTGACTGCAGTTCGAGTCCTGGACCTCATGGCTTGCTCTCTGTCTCTCTCTCTCTCTCTGGTGAGCTCACATGCCCTGCAAAAAATTAAAGAAAAATAATGATAAATAAAATTAAATACTTCTTTTAAATAATAAATAATAAAAAGTAATGATTGTTTCACGAAGTGCTGTCCAGTGCTGACATCTTTCATCATCAAGTATAAAAAGTTACACTTGTTAGATCCCACTAACACAGTCTGTCAGCATTGGGTTCTTTCAAGCTTAGGGTGGTGAATACAGGTTTCCAAAATTCTAGTGATTTTCTGGAGAGCTTAAATTTTATCATCTATGTGGTCAGCAAGTGCTCTGGACTCTCACATGGTCAATTGCGGTTCGAGTCCTAGACCCAGAGGCTTGAAAATCATGCTGGGCACGTGTGTGTGCGTGCCCAAGATCTCAGGAGGAACGTGGAGGAGAAGGGACTGTGGCGTGGCCATCCTCTCTGGTGGCGGCTTCTCACTCTCCTTCTCACTGTGGGTCTCTAAGGAGAATGCACTTGCCTTATGACAAAAACCTTTAAAAATTATTTTATCATCAGCAACAAATACTGTTAGTTGATTTATTTAAAGTTATAGGTTGTCCAGTTCCACGAAGGTGTCTTCTAAATAGCTAAACCACCCAGTATCCGAGACAGCGTGTCTGTCATTCACTCTTTCAGATACAAATGGTATTTCATAAAAAAGAGGCTAGCTCAGCTCACACAAAGCACTTTCCTTGAGACCAACGTGGTATTTTGGAGTGTAGCATAGAGCTCTCTGTGTGCATCTCACGTCACAGAATAGTATGAAGACGGGGCCAGCATGGTGGGTAAGGCGCTGGACTCCCACATGGCTGAATGTGGTTCGAGTCCTGGACCTGCAGTCTTGCTTTCTCACTTTCCCTCTCTGTCTCTCTCTGGTCAAATTAAAAATAATAATAGTAAATAAATAAAATAAAATAAATAATTCTTTGGAAAAAAAAAAAAAGAATAGTGTGAAGATAAGGCCCAAGGAATGATTATTTGCGCTGGAGCGGGCTCTGTGGTGCTATGATAATTCTTTGCTCAAAAGAAGCCCGAGCCCTGTGTCCTCTGTGGCCTGGTGGTAGCCAGACCCCACATGGCCGGCCACATGGTTTGAATCCCGACCCTGCTGGCTGGAGAAACATGCCAGGTGTGTGTGTGAGCATGCTCAGGATTCCGATGGAATAGATAAATGGAAGAAAAGAGACTGTGGTGTAGCCACGCCCCACGAGCTCTTTCCTTTTTCTTCATCTCTCTGTCTCTCCTTCTGGTGAGTGCACAGCAACAACAAATGATCCCACATGGAACTGCAGTTGGAACCCTTGGCCCACCCAGCCTGAAAGCGCCCCTGACACGCTCTGGAGTGCCCTGATCTGATCTGTTGGGCTGGGGGCTGGAGGGCTGGGGGCCCTGTGGGGGTGCTCCCCTCTCTGTCTGTCACATGCGCATGCACATGCTTGATCTTGAATAGCAAAAACAAAACGCTAATTTAATAAAGTTTAGGTCTTGCTTCACAGGACACTGAAAAGGAAACTAGCTTTTATGTTTCTTCCTGCAAGTAGGTGTGAGGAATCGAAAAGCTGCCATCGCAGTGTGATGCATTCGTAAGGGCACGCGGGACACCTCGGCGCAATGTCAGCTCAGTGAGAGAGGGAAGTGCTGTTCAATGACGTATGCCGTCAGTTTTGGCTTCCTGGGTCCCGCGAAAGGATCTCTGCGACTTCCAGCGTCCCACAGCCCACACTTCGAGAACTCCCACAGCCCACACTTCGAGAACTCGACGGCCTCTCCTGATGGCCGCCGCCTCTTTGCCTCCTCTTTCCAGAATTCCTCTCTCCGAACCCCCCAAGCTTGGGCTAAGGTTTGCCTTTGGGCCCTTCTGGAAGAAAACTCACCCCTGAGACCGTGATCTCGGAGTTTTCAGAGACCTGAGGGGGAGGGACGGGGCTTCCAATTGAAGTGGAAAACGCGAGATCTGAGGCCCTGGGCAGAGATCCCCGTGACCCCGGGCTCTGTCACACCGCCCCTCAGTACAGGGCTGTATCCCAGCAGTGGGACAGTGACACGGTCTGCAGGAGAAGCTACGCTGGCCCCTTCAGTCTCTGGTTCCTGGCCCGAAGCCCACGAAGCACCAGAGCAGCACCGCCATTCAGCCGGGCGTGGTGAGGGACTGTCTGTGTCGTGTCGTCTGCCGCACGTGACGTGACTAGCGTGTAGCAGCCGGGTGTTAAATACCAGTTAGTTCACTAAAAAACCACTTGTGGGTAGTAACCATCACATGTGACAGTACACACTTGGAGAGTTTTTAGTCTTCAATCTCCCCTAAATATAAGGTGGGACTCTTTTTTTTTTTTTTTTAGAGAGAGAGAGGTTTTGCTACAGGGTGCGTGGGCTCACTGGAGACACGGAGGGAGAAAAAGAGACAGAGAAACAGCGAGAAATCACGTGCTCGGTGTGGGTTTCAAGCTGCTGGGTCTGGGACTTGAATCATTGTCAGCCATGTGGGAGTCCAGGGACGTGATCATTATGCCATCTACTGGTCCCGTACTGTGGGCTCTTAAATTAAAGTTATTAAATTTATCTTCACATGGAAGCTATGTATTTGTCTATGTAGGTCTTAGACAAGCAGAAGAATATTTAATTAATATGTATTTCAATAACTATTTAGGGCCAGCAGGTGGCGTGGTGGTTGCAGCGCTGAATTTCCACATGGCTGACTCTGGTTTGAGTACCAGACCCAGCAGTTTGAAAATCATGCTGGGTGCATGTGTGTGTGGGCCCGAAATCCCAAGGGGAGAAGGGAGGAGATGGGGTTGCATGTGGCTATCCTCCTGGGGGGTGATTTGTCACTTTTCTTTTCTCTGTCTCTCCAGTGAGTGCATGCACTTGTTGGAAAGGAAAATAAAAGAAAGAAAACAGACATTAACCAAAAAATATTAAACATGTTTTGAACACTTCACCTCAAGGTTGTATTTAGAAATGCCCAAAGCTGGGGCCAGCAGGTGCATGGTGCTTGCGGTGCTGGACTCCCACATGGCAGACCCCAGTTTGAGTCCTGGCCCCGGTGGCTTGGTTTCTCACTTTCTCTGTCTCTCTCTGGTGAGCACACGTGCCCTATAGCAAACTCTAAAAATATTCTGAAAAAGCCCAAAGGCTGTGCTAAGCTTTGTCTGTATTACACTGAGACTGTGATGTCATTGTTCGCTTTACCTGGTAAATGCGTGTCCATTTATCCCAAGATAAAGTGTGTATTGAATACGACATATGTCAAGTTCCTGGCAGGGCCTGTAATCCCATGTATGTGTTTATTTACTGCCGGAGGGAGCGGACACGGGTGCAATTAAACATATGTAGGAAATGTTCATGACCGTGGTGTGAAGAGTCTCTAAGCATGAACCAAAGATGAGAAACCGTAAAGGAAAAGAGTCATTTTAACCACTTACGACTGAAATAAACCCTTCTCTTCGGCAACCACAAATGGACGAATATGTAAGTATGTTCCCATAATCAATCTAACCCACGTAACAAAGTCGATAAACAGTGACGTGGCCGTGTCCCTCGGCCTAAGAGCCGAGGGACAGCTCTGCGGGTGAGGACGGTGGGCTCTGACTCACTCTGACTCACGCAAGGTGCGCCCTGGAGAGCCGCAGGGGGTCTCAGTCAGGAGAGGAAGGACCCCTCACAGGATCTGGGCTTCCATTGAGTGATTCTCCGGAGGGGCCAAGGAAGCGGTTTCAGTCTAGATTGGGTCCTCGTCACGGAGCGTGGACCGCTCTGTACCCGGGTGTCTCAGTCCCATCTCTAAGAGGACTTGCCAGACCAGCACGAAGCTGTTTGGGGAGAGGGTCGGCCACGCTTAGTGGGGAGAGTGCTTACGCGGAATTACGGAGCGCTCTCGTCTGCCTCACCTTCTCATGGTCTCCGAGTCACCTGGCCTGGACTTTATATTTTTATTTTTTACTTTTGCTATAGGGTGTGTGTGCCTTCAGGAGGACAGAGGGAAAGTGAGAGATCACCCCAGGGACGATGGCGATGCCGAAATCCCTGCTCCTCGCTCTCGTTTTGGATGTGGACGTGCACACACGCCTAATGTGACTTCCAGGCTGCCAGGTCCAAGGATCGAACCACACATTCGGCATGTGGGATTCAGCGCCTTAGGCTCCGTGCCACCCACTGGACCCCGATGCAGGTGTTTTGTGCTATTCTTTCTCTTTTCTGAATTTGCTAGAGGATGTGTGCATCACTGAGAAGTAGGGGGGGTGGGAGTGGAAAGCGCCCCCTGGGGAAGGCCCTGCAACTCCCCCTTCCCCACTCACCCCTCCTTGTTATCCTGGCCCTAACAGTGAGCATCAGGCCAGTCACCCATGACGCCAGGTCTGATTGTAAATGTCAGACCCGTTCCCAGGTATCAGAGGCTGCTTTTGCTTTTCCTTAAGATCAATATTTAAAAAAATTCACCAGAGGGCACATGCGCTCACCAGAGAGAGACAGAGAGAGAAAGGGAGGTAAGAAAGCACCCCCCCGGGCGATGTCATACCTCCTGTCTGGATTTTGGGCACCCAATGCACATGCATTTGTTCTATTTTTCAAGCTGCTGGGTCCGGGACTTGACTCCTGCTGCTAGCCAGGGGAATCCAACCGCCTTAACCACCAGCCATAGGCTGGCCCCAAAATTTATATTTTAAAATATTTATATCTCATTTGGAATATAATTAATGAATAGGAGAGCAAAAATTGGAATATTAAAGTGCAAATGTCAAACAAATGTATTAGTAATAAATAAATATGGATAAAATTTAAATATATTAAATTTAAATATGAATATGTTTATATTGAAATATAGACAAAGGGCAGATGGTGTGGTGAAGGGCGCTGGACTCCCACATGGCCGACCACGGGTCAATCCCAACCTGGCGGCTCGCTTTCTCACTTTCCCTCTCTCTCTCTCTCTCGTCAAATTAAAATAAATAAAGTTAAATAAAATAGTTCTTTAAAAAGACTAAGAAATAGAAATAAAAATTAAAATATAGCAACTTAGGAATAAGACCGTTTTATTTCCAAGATAAAATATGTGGTTATGAAAAGTTTATGTATAAATACGTGTATTTTGGAACCAGCAGGTGGTGTAATGGTTCCGTTGCTGGACTCCCATAGTCGACCATGGATCCAGTCCCAGACCCAGTGGCTTAAAACTCACACCTGGGCGGGTCCGGCAGGTGACGTGGTGGTTGAGGTGCTGGACTCCCACATGGCTGACTGAGGTTCAAGTCCTCCACCTGGCAGCTTGTTTTCTCACTCTTCCCCGCCACGTCCCCCGGGGATCAAGTTTAAAGAAAATAATAATGGATACGATTAAATAAATTAAAAAACCAACTCCCAGCGGGTGTGTGTGCATGCATACCTGAGATCCTGAGAGGAGAATGGAGGAGAAGGGATTGAGGTGTGGCCATCCCCCCTGGGGAGTGATTTCTGGCTTTCTCTCTCTCTATCTCTCTGTCTCTATCTTTCCAGCGAGCACACGTGCCCTATAGCATAAATCTCTCATAAAAAAAAGGTGTCACGTTTTTGAGCTCCTACCAAGGACCCAAACAATTCGAGTGTGTGCCGTCGGCGACTGGACAGTCTGAACGAATCCATCATCTGGAAACATCAAGCGCTCACTGATGTAAGGAGCTGTGATCCACCACGACAACGTGAGGCCACATACAAGTCTGATCACCCGTCAGAAATTCTCGGAGCCGGGACAGGATGTCACCACACCCCCACACTCGCCTGGCCTTGCGCCCTCAGACTTTCACTTGTTTCACTCTTTTCCAGACTCCTCGCAGGACCAGCAGATGGCGGAATGGTTACATCCCTGGACGCCAACGTAGTTGACCATGGTTCAAGTCCAGACCTGGTGGCTTAAACTCACACCGGGCACGTGTGTGCATGTGTGCCCAAGATCCTGAGAGGAGAATGGAGGAGAAGGGACTGCAGCGTGGCCATCCCCCCTGGAGGTGATTTCTCGCTTTCTGTCTCTCTGGTGAGCGCATGTGCCCTATATTAAAAATCTCTCTTAAAAAAACAAAAAACAAAAACAACTCCTTGCGTGATGTAACATTCAATTCAGATGAGGCCGTAAGTCAGTACCTCGTTTGGTTTTTCACCGATAAAGACAAATGATTGACAAATTGTGAAGCTCACTGACATACGGCAAAAGGTTATTGGACAAAACAGGTAACATACCTTATCTTTGTTCTTTATATAAATAAATGACCTTGAGAAACATAGAAAAAATATGTCACAACTTTCCAGCAACCCAATAAATTACCACTGCATTAATGTTTTTTTTTTTTTTTTTTTTTTTTGGAGAGGTCTTTGCTATAGGGCGCGTGCGCTCGCCAGACAGACAGAGAGAGACATAGAGACAAAAAGCGAGAAATCACCCCCCCAGGGGGGATGGTCACGCTGCAATCCCTTCTCCTCCATTCTCCTCTCGGGATCTTGGGCACGCACACACACGCGCCCGGCGTGAGTTTTAAGCCACTGGGTCCGGGACGTGAACCGCGGTCGACTACATGGGAGTCCCGCGACATAGCCATTACGCTAACTGCTGGTCCCGACCACTGCATTAATTTTAAAGAGTAGGGTTGGCACCTCAGAGCTGTGGCTGTGTACCTATATTGGGAGCCAGACTCCATGTGACTGAAGTTCCAGTCCTGGCCTTAGTGGCTAGAAAGACATGCCAGGGCACATGTGCCCATGTCCCAAAGTCCTGAGGGAGGGGTGCTCTTCTCTCTCACTCACTTGGTCTCACAAGCACACCCATCCCTTGGCAATTAAAAACAAAGCAGGGGAGGCCAGCAGGTGATGTGGTGGTTAAAGGCGCTCGACTCCCACATGGCCTACCATATTCAAGTCCTGGACCTGGCGCCTTGCTTTCTCCCTTTCCCTTTCTCTCTCTGTCTGGTCAAATTAAAAAATAATAAGAATAACAAATGGAATTAATTAAATAAATAAATAGTTCTTTAAAATAAAACAACAGGGCCAGCTGGTGGTGTGGAGCTTAAGACACTGGACCCCATATGGCTGAGTACATGGTTTGAGTCCTAGATGCAGAGGCTTGAAAAACATGCTTGGAGAATGCGTGTGTGTGTGTGTGTGTGTGTGTGCCCAAAAATCCTAAGAGGAGAATGGAGGAGAGGCATTGTGGTGTGGCCATCCTCCTTTGGGGGGTGGGGTGGGGTTGATTTCTCTTGCTCTATCTCTTTAGTGAGCGCAAGCACCCTATAGCAGACATCTCTCTTTAAAAGGAGAGAGACACAGACAGGCTAGGCGTAGCTGCGGAGGTGCAGGCAGTAGGGGCTCGGCAGGTAATGCTGGAGCCCTGTGGAGCCCCAGGTTCCTGCCCCAGGTCTGCCTACCAGGCCTGCAGGGCCTTCTCTTCTGGCTAGTGCAGGGCTGGGGGGACATCACAATATGAGGGCCCAGGGAGGGAGCCTTCGCGCTCGCTCTCTATCTCTCTGTCTCAGGAGATAAAATTATGTAAGAAGGAGCAACTAAAATGGCCAGTTTTCACTAAATGGGTTTAAAAAGATAGACTAGATTGCCTATGCGGGGTCTTCAAAACGTTTGTGGAAAATGCATATCATGAAGAAACTATGCACGGGTTAAAATTGTTTCCCTCCTGTAATAAACTGGACTTTGACTCTATTTTTTCGTGAACTTTTTGAGTCCCCTCGTATTTCCTTAGAAGGTTAATGTGGCCACCTGGCAGGTATTCTTAGAATCTACTTTTTATTGCAGTCGTGTTTATTTAAAAAAAAAATATCACGTGTTAGTTTCAAAAATACTTCTAGCACGGAAATGCTGGAAGGACTATCGAAAACCGGGTTTCTGCGGCACGCTCATCCTCTGGGCAAAGACCTTCAAGAAGCTGGGGACTGCGTTCGCGCTCTCCCCCATTAAAAAGAAAAAGAGAGAGAAGTTGGGGGCCCCCTGAAGGACAAGATGGCTGGGGCATGTTCTCCTGTTCTCCTGTCGCCTCCACCTAAGCACTAGGGGGCCGCGAGGAGACGACAGCGGGCCGCCGGCCTCAGGCTCAGCTTGGAGCGGGGCGAACGCAGCGCGGTGATGGCGGGTGCGCTGCCCCTGGGGCTCCAGGTCGCGGATCCCGCCCCGCCGTCCGCGGGCGTCGGGGCTGAGCAGGCTCCGCCCCGCCCCCTGGCGGCAGAGCAGCCTCACCGCAGGCTCGAGGCCCGGCTCAGGCTCCCGCCTGGCTGCACAGGCGGCGCCGGTTCTTCCCGCTCTCTCGGCCAAGGGCGCTGGTAGCGGCGGCGACGGGTCTGACCCAGGGCCCCAGCGGCTCGCTGTGGTCGCGCTACAAGGTTTTAATTTGTTTGTTTGTTTTTCCCAAGAGATTTTTGCCTTAGGGCGCCTGCGCCACGCAGGAGAGACAGCGAGAGGGAAAGTGAGGATCGCCCCGGGTGGCCCTGCCGCGGTCCCTTCTCCCCTCTCTCCCTCCGGGATCTGCACTCACCTTGATTTCCAAACCAGGGGCCTGGGACCGGAACCACGGGAGGCCACTGCGAGTCCAGCGAAGGAACCCTTAGGCCACTTGGGGGCCCCCGCGCTGCATGTTCTCATGGCCTCCGCAGACCCGCGCCGACGCCAAGCTCAACTCCGCCCGGAGCACAGGGCGCACCCCTGCGCTCCACGCGCTCCATCGCAACCGCCGCCGCCGTCTGGCTCCAGGCCGGGAACGCTGCTCCCCCGCCCGCCGCACCTACCGGGCAGTGCCACACCGGCGCCCGGGAGCCTCCGCTGGAACGTGGCTGCCCAGTGGCCGCCCAGCGCACAGTGGACACAGGAACCGACTGGTATAAAATTTCTCTTCCCTTTATATTAAAGAATTCTTTTATTTAACTTTATTTATTATTTTTAATCTGGTCAGAGAGGGACAGAGAGAAAAAGAGAGAGTGGAAGTGAGAAACCAAGCTGCCAGGTCCAGAACTCGAACTGTGGTCAGCCATGTGGGAGTCCAATGCCCTTAACCGTCATCTGCCGTCCCAACGACTGGTATAAACTTTCTACAGAGAGTTTTTGCAAAATGCATCAAGAATATAATGTGCTTTCCTTTTTGACACAAAAACTGCTCTTTTAGTTGTTCACCCTGGGACCAGCAGTTAGCGTAATGGCTATGTCGCTGGACTCCCATGTAGCCGACTGCAGCTCTTCTGAGATGGCTCCTGACCTTGAGGGACCAAGCTTTCAGGGACCAAAAATGAAGATTTTCTGATGGGACTTCACCCTCCAGATTCATTTCTAGAGTAGTTGGGCAACCTCTGTATCCTTCTCTCCATCTCTCTCAGTTTCTCTGTGTCTCCCTGTATCTTTTAATTAAAAAAAAATTTTTTTAAAGGTAAAGTATTCTCTGGGTTCTCAAGTCCCTCCTTTATCTTGCTAATTCATGCCTTTCCCTCCTCCCATTTAGGAGAGACAGAAACCCAGGCCCTTCTGAGATGGCTACTCAGCCTGAGCTGTGAAGTATTGTTTTCACGTGGCACTTGTATACACCATGTGGTTTTCATCTTTTGGTTTATATAATTAAAATATAAAATATTTTTATTGACTTTTTCTTAATTTTTTTCTTTCCTCTTCTTCTGTTTTATTTTCCTTTTTTCTTTACATTTACCCCTTGGCTGCTCAGCCTCCACACACTGAGTGTCTAGACAGTTCTAAGTGAACAGGATCCAAACATCTGAATAATATTAGGGTCAGAATATTCCTCAATTCCCACTGAATCTGACGCACAAAGGTGAGAAATGGAATGGAAGAGAGATTGCAGATCGCCTCCTCCTGCACACTTCTGAACGCTCACACTGAACGTTAAGAATTAGGAAGAATCGCACAATCCATCAGATGACCAGAAATCACTGCAGGGGCACAAGATATATGAGAAAGCAAGAAAATCCCTCTCCTCCAAGGGAAAAGAATAACTCCTCTTCATACACAGACAGTACAGTGGAACTCATGGAAATGTCAGATAAAGAATTTAGAATATTCATAGTGACAAAGCTAACAGATGCAAGACAAGAGAGACAAAGAACTCCAGTAGACTCAGGAGAAAAGAGCCGATGAGTTCCAGGAGATGAAGAAGTACTTCCATGATCTGAAAGAGGAAATACACATCATAAAAAAAGAATCAAATGATACTATTAGAGATGAAGGCTATAATACAGGAAATTAAAACTTCTCTTGAAAGTATTAAAAACAGACTAGATCATACAGAAGATCAAATCTCAGATGTAGAAGACAGAGTCACTGGCCTAGAAAAATCCAACATGAAGATTGAGAAAATAGCCCCCCAAAATGAGAATAATATACAAGAAATACCAGAGACCATTAAACGCCCAAACATTCAGATAATCCGTATTCTAGAAGGTGAAGAGACTGATAAGGGCATTGATAATCCATTCCATGAAATCCTGGAAGAAAACGTTTCAAACCTAGAGAGGCATTCAAAGATCTAGTCTCCAAAGAACAATGGACCCCAAATAGAATCAACCCATGAAGATCTTCTCCAAGACACATTATAATGAGATTGACCAAAACCACAAACAAAGACAAGATACTAAGAATGACAAGTGAGAAACATCAAGTTACCTACAAAGGATATCCCATCAGGCTAACAGTGGACCTCTCATCAGAGACAATGCGATCAAGGAAAGAATGGGAAAATATATTCAAAGTGTTAAGGGAAGAACAATTTCAACCAAGAATACCATACCTGGCAAGATTATCCTTCATATGGGAAGAAAAAACAAGAACATTCTCAGGTAAATAAAACCTGAAAGAATTTACCAACACCAGACCAGCTCTCTAACAAGTTCTGAAGGGAATGCTATACCAGGAAAACTAAATACAGACACACAGAAATGAGTTCAAAAACAACTAAGAAAATGTCCAACTTAACGGTAGGAACAAGTCTGGAGCTGAGTGTTATCTTCCAGAATTTAAATGGGAAGATCTGACCACAACAGAGAAGAGATTAAGTACATGGGACTGAACTGGTGAAATAGAATCTTAAGACTTTTTTGTTTGTTTGGAGAGTTTTTGCTATAGGGCATGTGTGCCCGCCAGAAAGACAGAGAGAGACAGAGAGACAGAAAGTGAGAAATCACTCCCAGGAGGTGGCCACGTCGCAATCCCTTCTCCATTCTCCTCTCAGGATCTTGGGCACACACGCACATGCGCCTGGTGTGAGTTTAAGCCATTGAGTCTGGGACTCGAACCATGGTCAACAACATGGGAGTCCAGCAACATAACCATTACGCCAAGTGTTGGTCCCTAGAATCTTATGACTTTTGACTAAAACATTACTGATTTTCTCCTATGCTTTGTTTTGCAAATTCAAGGATTTTTGTCTTGTCTTGTGCTGCTGATAGGTTCATATACCTACTATTTGAACAGAATCCTAATCTGTTTCCTGGCTTTAAGTTTTAAGCAAAGTTCTCTTAGCTTTCTTTTTTAAATTTTGATTTATTAAAGCTAAAACTGCTTTTATTGAAATTTAAAAATATATTAAAAATACCTATTTAATGACTGCAGTAAGCTATATGGCATCAGCTAGGTCCTACTTTATAGTATATTCATTCTACTCAGTTTCACAGCTAAAGTCAGACATGTGTTCACAGAAATGTATATAAGAGCTGAGCTTGCTATTAGAAGTTCATATATATATATGTGAAACAAGAAATGGAAAATTATTTGTTGAGAATAATGTGTATGATTAAGCCACTATGCAGTGTATTCTGGTTGGGAAATTGCATTTTGTATACTGGATGATGCTCAGTGAATGAATTTTAAAAAAATGGAGGAGTGGGAATTCTCACTTTCTCTCTCTGTCTTTCTTCTCTGGAGAGCGCACATGCCCTATGACAGAAATCTAAAAAACAACGATAACATCACGTTGGTCAAATCAAAATAATAATGATAATAAAAAGCAAAATTAAATAATTTTATAAAAACACAAAAAGATGGGCAGAAGATTCCTCATGGCTCCTGAGTACTAGTGATTTCAGGGAAAAAAGAGATGAAGATTTCCTACTGATGATTCAGCTTCCAGCCCATAAACTTGAGTGGCAGGAGAGGCAAGAACCAGGCCTGCAGAAGATTTCTCATGGCTTCTGAGAACTAGTGATTTTGTGTGGCGCTCTTGCGCACCGTGCAGTTTTGTATTTTGTGCTTTTTGAAAATAAATTTTTTTTTTTTACTTTTTAAAATGTTTTTCCTTCTTTTTTCTCTCTGTTTCTTTGTTAGTGTTATTGTTGTTTTTGCACTCTCTCTCTCTCTGTTTCCTTTTCTTTTATCTCATTTATCTGCTCCTCAATCTTTATTTACTATGTTTCTAGATGAATCTAAGGGAACTATAGCCAAACATCCAAATACTACTTGGGTTAACATATTCCTCAGTATCTACTGAATCTGCTGCACAAAGAATCACAATGGAACAAAATAGATTCCAGATCACCTCTTTCTGCACACTCCTCAATGTTCAGATTGAACTTCAAGAATTAGGAAGAAACACACCATCCATCAGATGACTAGAAACCTATTACATAAAATCCTGCAAGAAAACTTTCCAAACCTAGAGAGGCACTCAAAGATCCAGTCCCAAGAAATACAAAGGACCCCAAATAGAATCATCCCAAGAAGATCTTCTCTAAGACACATTATAGCCAGGTTGACCAAAACCACAGACAAAGACAAGATACTAAGACTGGCTAGAGAAAAACTGCAAGTTACCTACAAAGGATATCCAATCAGTATAACAGCAGACCTCACATCAGAAACAATGCAAGCGAGGAAGAATGGGAAAATATATTCAAAGTGTTAAGGGAAAAGCAATTATAACCAGGAATACTGTACCCCTTAAGATTATCCTTCATGTGGGAAGAAAAGACAAAAACATTCTCAGATAAACAAAACCTGAAAGAATTTACCAGCAGCAGAACAGATCTCTAAGAAATTCTCAAGGGAGTAGTATATCAGGAAATTTAAATACAGACACACAGAAATAAGAGTTCAAAACCCAAGAAAATGGCCTACTTAATCATAGAGACAAGCCTGGAGTTGAATATTATACCCCAGAATTTAATCAGAAAAATCGAACCACAACAGAAGATTAAGTACATGAGACTGAATGGGTGAAATAGAATTTTATGACTTTTGACTAAAGCATTTCTGATTTTCTTGTAGGCTTTGTTGTCTGGTGTTAAGGATTTGTGTCCTGTCATGAGATATGTTCATGTTCCTACCATTTGAATGGAATCCTAACCTGTTTCCTGGCATTAAGTTTCAAGCAGCATTCCTTATGATTTCTTTGATTTATGCTGAACTGCTTTCTTGAAATTACCAACTGAACTTGCTATCGAAACTAGTTAGATTATTTAAGAAATTGTGTGATCGATACAATGTGAGGGGAAAAGAATGGGAGACTACTGTGGAGACCAGAGATAGTGTGAGAAGAGGGTGGGAAAGGGCAGAGGGTCAGAAATAGTGGTAATATATATAATATATATACACATATATATTATTATATATATTTATATAACTAGAAATGTAAAATTTTGATGGTAACATGCATGATTAAGCCACTATGCAGTATATTCTGGACGGGAAATCACATTTTGTATGTTGTGACGATGCTTAGGGAATGAATGTAAATTAAGTTAAAAAAATGTTTTAGAAAAAAGAAAACAAACTTTTTTTCTTTAAAAAAAAAAAAAAGCATTAAAAATACCTATTTGACAGCCCAGCAGTTAGCATAATGGCTATGTCACTGGACTCCCATGTAGTTGACCATGGTTCAAGTCCTGGACCCGGTGGCTTAAACTCATGCTGGTTTGTGTGCATGTGTGTCCAAGATCCCGAGAGGAGAATGGAGGAGAAAGGATTATGACATGGCCATCCCCTTTGCGGGGTGATTTCTCGCTTTCTGTTTCTCTGTCTCTTTCTGTCTTTCTGGTGAGCACACATGCCCTGTAGCAAAAAAAAACTCAAAAAACAAAACAAAACAAAACAAGAACCTATTTGATGAAACCAGCAGTTTTCGTAATGGCTATCTTGCTGGACTCCTATGTAGTCCACCACGGTTTGAGTCCCAGAACCGGTGGCTTAAACCCATGCTGGGCGTGTGTGCATGCATGTCCAAGATCCCAAGAGGAGAATGGAGGAGAAGGGATTGCGGCATGGCCATTCCCCCCACCATGGGGGGGCGTGATTTCTCGCTTTCTATCTCTCTGTCTTTCTCTGTCTTTCTGGCGAGTGCACGCACCCTATAACAAAAGGACTCTCCAAAAAAAAGTAATAATAATAACGAATTTGATGACTGAAGTAAGAAACGTAGTGCAAGTTGGGTGCTACTTTATAGTATGTTCATTCTACTCACTGAGGATGCCTAAAGTCAGACTTGTTTTCATGGATATGTATATATCAGCTGTGCTTGCTATTCATAATTTTTAGATTAATTAATACCTTTACTGAATCAATAAAATGTGCGTGGTGGGGGAAGGCCTAGAAAGCAACAGTAGATATCAGAGACAGTGTGGGAGGAGGGTGGGATATGGCACAGGGTGAATGATAAGAAATCAAGGATGGGAAATAAAGCAAAATATACAGGAAACAATAAATGGAAAATTATTTGTTGACAATAACACATATGTTGATATGCTTGATTGAGCCCATATACAATGTATTCTGGATTTAAAAACCTCATTTTGTATGCTGTAATGATGTATAGTGAATGAATGTAAATAAATAAATTTTTTTAAAAATAAAAAAAAAAAAACCAACGACAACAAAACTACTTTTGAAACACATTACAATTTGATGGAGAAATGGTTCATTGTTACATAGAATAAGAGAAAACACCATTTCGAAATAACTAGTTTTTTTTTTTTTTTTTTTTTTTTTTTTTTTTTTTTGGTCAGCTCATGAGGCACCCACTTACCAAGCTTCTGTAGCTTCCCAGTTTTCTTCAAATGCTGAATGACTACAGGGCAGTTGACGTTGAGTTCTTCGGCAACTTCTTGCTAGTTGTAAGTGGCTCACCTTCGATGATTGCTCTCAGTTGGTCATTGTCAGCTTCCGATGGCCGGCCACCATGCTCCTCCTCTTCAGGGCTCTTGGCTCCTTGCAAACTTCTTGAGCCACCACTGCTCTGTGAGTTCATCGTAGCTCCTGGGCCGACGCGCTGCTGGTGTTTGAGCTGTCCTCAGGGCTTTATGGCCCATTTTGAACTCAAATAAGAGAATTGCTCAAAAATCACTCTTTGTCCAACATTATTTACATAGTCCAAAATAAAAATAAACAGCCAGCAATAAGTCATTGATTAAAAAACATAAAGAACTGTGCATTAGAATGAGGTATAATATAGCCACCTTTAAGAACGTATCCAATATCAGATGGCAAATTTCAATACTGCACAACTGCAATTCCTTTTGCACCAACCTAATATTAAACTTGTTACAAGCATTATTGCTGTTTCATTGAATTTTCACAGAGACACAATATTCATAGGCCAGGAACTAACCCCTGTGGCACTTGTCCAATATCGTGGCCGAGGCAGCCCCAGGATAAGAGCCCAGGTCTGTCTGGTTCCGACCCCAGGCCCTTTGTCTCCAGATGCTTTGTCTTACAAGGGATTTGCCCATCTGCCACATCCAGGGCCCTGCGCTTGGTATGTCCCACTGATTTCGTGCCACCATGTACGGGCCAGCCTCTGTCCCACAGGGTGGATGGACTTAGAGCGTGGTGCAGTCCCTCTTGGACCATCCAGATGGCATGCATTTCAGCTGCAGAGCTTTGTCAGGTTCAGTGGCTTTATGTATCACACCTAGAGAGTGTGTGGGTGTGTAAGACACAGTGTAGGCCTCCAGGTGAAGACCCCACTTAGAGGCCAGGCCAGGAACACACTCGCAGTCCAGAAAATGGTTCATAGGGTGAGTGTGCTCTTCAGAGAAACAGAGAGCGAGACTGAGAGATAAAGGGAGAAATCACCCCCTGGGGGGATGGCCACACCACAATCCCTTCCCCTCCGTTCTCCTGGGACTTTCGACATGCACACACACACCCAGCATGATTTTGAAACTGTGGATCCGAGACTCGAACCATGGTTAGCCAAATAGGAATGCAGCACCTTAACCACCATACCACCCACTGGCCCAGAATGGCCCATTTTTCTTTTTTTTGTTATAGGCCACAGATTAGTTTATTTTAACACCCATCATGCCATGAATTCATAGGGAATAGGTTCTAGAAGCTCAGGCTCCTTCCCATTTGTTCTCACAAAGTGGCTTCTCCGGGTGGAGCAGGCTGGCGCTTTAATTGAACCCAGGTCCCTTTCTCTTTGACTTCCCTCTTTTTTCTGGTCATTTCCCCTCACACGTTTTAGGAAGCTCTCTCTGCTCTTAGAATGCTTAATATGCTCAATACGCACACTAATTCTCTTGGCAAGAATCTCACCCTTAACTTACTTGTTCACAGCAATGCCAACAGCACGCTGGGTGACATTGTAGACTCTTCCAGTGTTGCCATGGTAACGTGGGACATTCCTTTCTGAACAGTACCATTCCCTTTATGACTACAATATCACCTTTCTTGTAGATTCGCATGTATGTTGCCAAGGAAACCACTCCATGTTTTCTAAAAGGCCTAGAGAACATGTATCGGGTGCCTCTCTTTCCCTTTGTGTTTGTCGTTTTGGTTAATTACTGGAAGATGGCGGTTCTGGCCAAAAGGCAGGTAGACCCCTTTTGCAAAACCTATGGAACTTTCCAGCACAAAGAGAGGACTTGAGTGTGTGTTACTTTTGAAAAATGAACAAGGAGGGTAGGGAATCCAGTATGGAATCAAGACTGGGACAAAAGGTACTAAGCACATCACAGAGGTGGGCGTAGCTCACTAGAAAGGGCTGAAGAAAGCAGTAGTGATCGGGTGATGTTGACGGTAACTGGGAAACACAGACGAGATGAAAGGAGCTGTACGTAATACTGCCCCCTAGCGGGTAGAGTTGAGCAATTCTAAAAGCAAACACTTGAACATGAGGACTGAATAGTAAGGGTCATAGTGATGGTTTAAAAAAATTTTTTTAAAGAGAGGTTTGTGCTATTGGGTGCGTGCACTCACTGGAGAGACAGACAGAGAGACAGAAAGTGAGAAATCACTCCCTGGGGGTATGGCCATGTTGCAATCCCTTCTCCTCTTGGGATTTTGGGCACGCACACACACGTACCCAGTGTGAGTTTAAATCACTGGGTCTGGGACTTGAATCATGGTCGACTACGTGGGATGTAGCCATTGTACCGTCCACTGGTCCTGGGGTCCAAATGTCTTACTGTTGACTGGGAGGTTGCAAGAAAGCAGGGTGGGGGGAGGAAGTGGGGGTGGGATTAGAGTTAGAGACATTGTTTTGAATTCATGTTTAGCTTAATGTATACATATATGTGTGTGTGTGTGTGTGTGTGCACATACACGTACACACGCACAGAAGGCATTATAGATGTATGTGCACACATACGCAGCTACGTACACAGACACTTGTTTTACCCGCCGAGAGACCCGGGCACAGGGATACCGAACCAGCAGTGAGCACGCCCAGGCCTGGGACCGTGGGCTCTAAGACCTTCTCCAATAAACCAGAGAAAGGACGAACAGCGAGCGGAGGCTCCTTGTTGAAATGTCTGACTCGAAGGTGGACATTCTGTGGTGTGAGAAGGCAGGAGAGTGACAGAAAAACAGAACCATGGGGATGTGTAAAGGGACTCGAGAGACGCTGGAAGAGCCCGTGGTCAGCACTGGCACGGTTAACGAAGATAAAACAGTGGGAGGTTACAGCCCCAAGGGCAAAATAAATACCCCTGAATATAATAATATGATCAAATGACTGAACAAATAAATGAAGGAAGAATAGGCAAATCATGTGGAAAATTTGGAATATTCCATGTGGCTCCTCTGCCCTGGAGGAAGTGGGGCGAGGCTCCCTGCCCTGTACATACACGTGGTGATGCCCTGCCCAGGAGTCGAGCGTCCAAAGGGAAGAAGTCAAAGTGCCTTTAGGGGCCACCAGGCGGTGTGGTGGTTAAGTGCACTGGACTCCCACGTGGCCTACTGCAGTTCGAGTCCCAGATATGGCGGCTTGCTTTCTGGCTTCCTCTGTCTCTCTCACTCTGTCCCTCTCTGGTCAGATTAAAATAAATAAATAAAGTTAAATAAAATAATTCTTTATAAAAATAAAAAAAGGGACTTCACCGTGAAGCAATCCCGGACACGCTCTGGTCCGATCAGTGGGTGGAGTGTGTCCCACGAAGGTGAGCCCACATGCGGACCCCAGAGCTCTGGTTGTCACGCGATTGGAAAAGGGGTTTGCAGATGGGATTAAGTCAGGGATCTTCAAATGAGGTCATTCCGGATTATTCAGGTGGTCTCAGTCCAGGGACAAACCCTCACAGGCACGCAGGAGAGAAAGGCGGACAGAGTGGAGGAGCTGGTGTGGAGGAGGCTGAGGTGGGGGTGAGGGGGCCACACGCCAAGGGACACCTAGGAGGGTCACGCCGCTGCCAGAGGCTGGAAGAGGCCAGCACTGCACTGTCCCCTGCGTCTCCAGAGGGAGCGAGGCCGGCTGGCACACTGGCTTCATGAGTCGGGCCATCGACCCAGGGGTGGGGGTGCAGGTCGTAGGGCTCCCCTGAGCGATGCTGGAGCTACGTGGGAGACCGGGTGTGGTCTTGGTGGGGCGGCAGGCCCCAGACCCGGCTGGCTTAGAGGCATGGGCGGAAGGATTGTGGCGTGGTGTGAGTATTGAGGATCCCTCTCTCTCTCATGAAAGAAGCTAATAAAATAAACTTTAAAAGAAAGAACTCAGGTCTCTACAATTGTGAATTTTATTTATTTATTTATTTATTTATTTATTTATTTAAATTTTGCTAGCGGGCACTCGAGCGTGCCAGGGTGGGGGAGTGAGAGCCCCCTCCCCCGTGCGGCAGGGGCAGGCGGCAACCCCTTCTCCTCTGCTCCCCGTTTTCAGGATTTTAGGATTTGGGGCACACACATGAGCCCAGCGTGTTTTTCAAGCCACCAGCCAGGACCCGAGCGTGGATGGCCCTGCAGGCTCCGGCTTCCTTCCCTGCTAGGCTGCCAGTTAGCCCCAAGAACAATTTTCTGTAGTTGTAAGCCGCCAGGTGTGTGAGAAGTGGGGTAGCTGCGGGAAACGGGCACCGCAGGTGAGCAAGGCCAGACCACACTGGTACGTCAGGTCGGTTTTACGCCCCTTGATATCGGTCTTGAGAACGGCGCTTCCTCTCAGCCCGGAGCCCAGAGCCCGTCTCACCGTGATCGGAGCAGCAAACTCAACGTGAAGGCCGCTTTACGAGGCACCCGATCAGCACTCCTCCAACGTGTCAAGGTCATCGAAAATCAGGCACGTCTGGGGCCAGACGGAGACAAAGCAGCGAGACGTCAGAGGTGCTACCAGGCAGGCCACGTGGGAACTGGCCGTCCTGCACCGGGATGCACCAGGCTGGCTGAAGCCGGAGGTACCCGGGTCATCTAGGCCCTGCCACGGGCGCTGGGTCTCTGTCTCGCTCTCTCTGTGCCTCTCACTCAGAGAATAAGTGAGGAAACTTTGAAAATTAAATTAAACTTAAAAGTGGGTTAAGTGGGACCAGCAGTTGGCGTAATGACTATGTCGCTGGATTCCCATGTAGTAAACCGCGGTTCGAGTCCCGGACCCGGTGCCTTAAACTTATGCTGGGCACGTAAGCGTCCGTGCCCAAGATCCCGAGAGGAGAATGGAGGAGAAGGGATTGCAGCGTGGCCATCCCCCCTGGGGGGTGATTTCTCACTTTCTGTCTCTCTGTCTGTCTGTCTGTCTGGCGAGCGCATGTGCCCTATAGCGAAAACCTCTCAAAAAAGAAAAATAAAGAAATTAATAAAGGGCTGTGTGCAGAGAGCAGCCCACACACGGCAGACGTCCTAAAACCCACCGGGCTTTCTGGGACAAGTGCGGCAAGCACCGGCCTCACAAAGTGGCACCGAGCAGAAAGGGCAAGGGGTCCCTGTGTGCTCAGGGACAGCGGCGTTGTGAAAGGAAGCGGAGTGGCTCTGGTGGACAGACTGAGCCTATTTTCCGGAAAAAGGCAAGCACTACAGAGAAGATGTGCTGAGGCGTCAGTGTGCAGGGCCACCTCGGATCTGAGAGATGGCGGCTGTTCAGGGACCCGACACTGTGAGCTGGGAGCGGAAGGAGGGAGTGGGCGAGGGATCCTGGTCTAAGCTTCATCTTTTGTTTCATTATGAAGATGACAAAATCCTGAGGTGAACTCCCTTCATTTGATTACACTTGGTCTTTTTGTGACGGAATAAGGTAATCAATACAATTCCCCTTGTGTGGAATTTTTTTTAAGAATTATTTTATTTAACTTTGTTTGTTCATTTATTTATTTTAATTTGACCAGAGACGGACAGAGTGAGAGAGAGAGGGAAAGTGAGAAAGCAAGTTCAAGGACTCGAACTGCGGGTGAAGTCCCTCGCCCTTAACCACCACGCCACTTGCCGGTCTTCCCATTTTTAAATTAAAAATTTTTTTTTCAATCAGTTTGTCAATTTTTTTGGAATGGACATTAAGTTGTCTATAATATTCTCCCATTATTCTTTTAATGACTTTAGGATCTATGGTGATAAGTGTTTTTCATTCCTAATGATGATTTTTCTTTCTCTCGGGACCACCGTGCCGGAGGGGCAGAAAACCCCAGACCAGGACATGCTGTGGAGGGCCAGGAGATGACAGGTGCGAGAACTGACCCCAAACCGTGGGAGAAGCTCCTGGAGTGTCAGGAGGTGGCTGAGTCCTGTGAGGGAGACTGAGCCGTGGACCCCACAGCAGAGACGTAGATGGGGCAGAACGAAAAGGAGTTCGAACACGTCTCTTCCTTGTCCCTCACTGCCCCCTGGCATCAAGGCCCTGTCGGGGTGCTGTCTCTCTTTCTCTTGCTCATAGAGGAAAGCAAACTTTAAAAAATATATGGAGGGACCAGCAGAGAGCGTAGCAGTCATGTCGCTGGAATCCACGTGGCTGACCATGGTTTGAGTCTTCTGGTAACTTAAAACTCATGTCGGGCACATGTGCATGCATGTCCCAAAACCCCGGGAGAATGGAGAAGTAGGGATTGCAGTGTGGCCATCCGCCTACGGGGTGATTTCTCACTTTCCCTCTCACTGTCTCTGTCTCTCTCTACCTAGTGAACACATGAGCCCTAAGGCAAAAACCTTTTAAAAAAAAGTATATGAAAAAAATGAAAAAGAACCGCAGAGAGGACGCAGTCAGAGTCCTTCTCTTTTCAGAGCAGTCTTCTGGGGCCTGGCGATGGGTGCCTTGGCCGAGCATCACGGTCAGCTGGAGACAGAGCAGGGACCAGGACTGAGCCTGAGCTCCAGCCAGTGTGCCGGTGGCTGCAGCTTCTGAGTTACCACAGTCAGTGGAGACGTGGGGCCCAGAGAGTCTTCCAGGTGGGACAAGGGACTCTGAGGTGACCTGGCTCTGGGGACTCTGCAGATCATCAGGGACCAGGCTCCAGCACCATCGCTGGGAACAAGGAGGAAGGAGGGGATTAGGAGTGTGGCCAAAGGTCTGTATGTGGTGGGTAAGGCTCTGGACTCCCACATGGCCGACTGTGGTTTGAGTCTTAGACCTGGTAGCTTGCTTTCCCACCTTTTCTTTTTCTGTCTGGGCAAATTAAAAAGTGAATGAATAAATAAATAATTCATTTTGTTATTTTTAAGAATTATTTATTTATTATTATTTTATAACATGAGTTTTGCCAGAGAAAGAGTGAGAAAGAGAGAGCAAGCCATCAGGTCTAGGACTTGAACCATGGTCAGCCATGTGGGAATTCCAGCGCCTTAACCGCCATGCCACCTGCTGGCCCCAATAAATAAATAATTCTAAAAAAGTGTATGTGTGCTGAAGACCAGCAGGTGGCGTGGTGGTTAAGGTACTGGATACTCCTGCTTGGTTCACCACTGTTGGAATCTCAGACCTGGTGGCTTGCTTTCTCACTTTCCCTCTTTCTTTCTCTGTGTCTCTATCTGGTCAAATTAAAAAATAAGTGAATGGATAAATAAAATGAAATAAATATATATTTTATAAAAAGTGTACATGTGAGTTTCTGTCTCACTGTGTGTGTTTACGTGTGTGTTTACGTGTGTGTGTGTGTAAGAAAGTTGAGTGAGCACCCGCTCAGGAATCTGGAGTGTGCCCCTGACTTAAGGGACAAGAAAGCGCGGGTCTGGAAGAGAGGGGAAGGGAAACGAAAAGGCTGCGTCTCCCCTTCCTCTGCGGACACCTGGGAGAGGGCCGCTGGGGCTATGACAGGCAGAGCGGCTCAGGCAGCCCCGGGGTCCCACATGCCTGTCACCTGGGGGGGGCACAGTGGAGCGTGAGGGACAGGGAGGGCAGGGCGCCCCCAGGGTGAGCAGAGCTCTGACCACGGAGCCCCTGCAGCCCCTGCTCCCGCCGGCTCAGTCCGCCCTGGGCAGCTCAGCTGTGCTGCCCCACCTCAGAGCCTGGAGGCTGCGCCCCGCTCACCTCGGGGAATCGCCTCCTTTATGGGGGTTTGGGCACCCCACCAGATGCCTGGTTCTATCTCGGCGAGGTCCATCGTGAAGAGGCAGTTGTCAGTTCCCGGGCCCTGACCCAGGGGCCAGGCCACGCCTTCCAGAGAACCAGGCAGGCCTCCGAGCGCTAACGTTGGGGGGGGGGGGGGGTCGGGCTGGTGTCGCGACCTCAGCCTTCCCCAGGGTAGGGCCCCGCCTAGTCACCCTGGGACCCAGTGCGGCCTTCCCCGAGGCTTCAGATGCCAGGGTGACTAGGCCCTACCCGGGAACTGAGAACTCCCATTGCATTTGCTCCCGAAAGCAGAGGCCTTTGCTGCACGCTTTCCCACAGGCAGCATTACGGCCCCAGGGACAAGAGGTGGCCACGCCTGGTTCTGCACGTGGGTCCTGTCTTCACCTCAGCGTATCCGGAAAGCCCCGGGACGCTTCCTGACAGCACCAAGTCCTAGCACTGCCAGTCCCAAGAAAATGAAAGAATTCTTCACATTCGGGCCTTTAAAACGTTTTTCTTTACAGTAACATTTTTAGAACAGAATAAAATGATGCAAAATATATAAAGAATGGGGGCCGGCAGGTGGCGTGGTGGTTAGCGGCACTAGACTCCCACATGGTGAGCTGTGGTTTGTGTCCCGAACCTGGTGGCTTGCTTTCTCACTTTCTCTCTCTCTCTCTCGCTCTGTTCCTGTCTGGTCAAATATTTTTAAAAAGTAAATAAATAAAGATAAATAAAATAATTATTTTAAAGAAATATATAAAGAATGAATAAAATGAAAAAGGTGTACCAAACCCTGTTTTGGAAAACAACTGACCACCGGCAGGTTGTGTGGTGGTTAAGGGCGCTGGGACTCCCACGAGGCCGAACATGGTTCCCGTCCCAGACCTGGAGGCTTGTTTTCTCACTTTCTCTCTCTCTTGCTCTCACGCTGTCCCTCTCTGGCCAAATTTTTCTTTCTTTTTTTTTTTCTTTTTGAGAGGGTTTTTTTTTTTTTTTTTTTTTTTTTTTTTTGCTATAGGGCGCGTGCGCTCGCCAGACAGACAGAGAAAGACAGAGAGATAGAAAGCGAGAAATCACCCCCGAGAGGGGATGGCCATGCCGCAATCTCTTCTCCTCCATTCTCCTCTTGGGATCTTGGGCACGCACGCACACGCGCCCAGCATGAGTTTAAGCCACCGAGTCTGGGACTTGAACTGCTGTCGACTATGTGGGAGTCCAGCGACATAGCCATTACGCTAACTGCTGGTCCCTCTGGCCAAATTTTTTAAAATACAAATAAACAAAGTTAAAAAATTCTTTTTTAAAAAAATAAATGAAAAAAAGCTGGAACAGCAATGTTAGTACAGAGGCAAAAAGGCTGACCATGATAAAGACAAGTGGAAATCCCACACGCCCTCCACCCCCCTCCACAGGACTTCCCAGGCAGCACCACGTGCCTGCTGCTGTGTAGCCATAAACCTTCCTGGCAGAGGAGCAGCTGGAGAGGAGGCCCACATCTGCTGGGATGGGAATATCACAGGGTTTCTTTGGGACTGCAATTGGAACGGAGCATCCCCAGCCCCAGCCGTAATCTGTTCCCCACAGCACGGGAAAGTCAGTCTGGGACCCACGGCTGTGGGGACGGAGCCTTATCTTAACCCTGCAGTCGGCTTACGGACGGGGTGAACTCTCTGCTGGGTGGTCAGGAAAGTCATGGCATGGTTTTCTATGCAAAAATGCGTCATGACTTTCCTGATGAGGCAACAGTGCTTTGATTCAAAGTGCGGTCGTTGATGTTGTTTGGTAACAGAAGTAAACTGGCCTCCAGAGCCTCCCTTTGGTGGCAGAGAAGTGTTCCCTCCCTAACTGGGAAGTCGGACTTGCACCTAGGCCCTCCCTTCGCTGTGTTTCGGATATGAAGGGGGCGGTCTTGGAACCAGCAGAGGGCATAATGGTTACTCGCTGGACTCCCATGTAGTTGAACGTGCTTTAAGTCCAGGCCCCGGCAGCTTAAAACTCACTCCGGGTGCGTGTGTGTGAGTGCCCCAAATCTCCAGAGGAGAATGGAGGAGAAGGGATTGTGGCATGGCCATCACCCTCAGAGGTCTGATTTCTCGCTTCTGTCTCTCTATCTCTCCAGTGAGTGTATGTACCCTGTAGGGAAAATCTCTCTCTAAAAAAATATATTGGGGCTGGCAAGTGGCGTGGTGGTTAAGACGTCGGACTCCCACATGGCCAACATGGCTGACTGTGGTTTGAGTCCTGGACCTGGCAGCTTGCTTTCTCACTTTCTCTTTCTCTCTATCTCTGCTCAATTAAAAAATACTACTAATAAATAAAATTAAATACATAATTTAAAATAAGCACACACACAGGAAGCAGTCTTCAGAGTTCTCTCCTGCTGGGGTCAGAGTGACGTGATGTCGGCTGT
Organism: Tupaia tana; assembly: GCA_026018925.1. Lineage (NCBI taxonomy): Eukaryota > Metazoa > Chordata > Mammalia > Scandentia > Tupaiidae > Tupaia > Tupaia tana. Next base: position 135,447,641 of record JAKSZU010000002.1, on the reverse strand, counting down.
CCTTCCTCAGGCTCACCAGGACCAGCAGGACAGTTTCCATGGAGCCCTTTGGTATATTCCCTTACTTACCTGAGCGACAGGTGAGTCAGAGGCGGCGCTCCAGGTAGAAACACCACTACTGGCCTTTTGTTTGTTTAAACACCGGCATGCATGTGAGGACGGCTAATTTGTGGTCAGATCACACAAAGGATGTATTCCTAAAGTACGTGACTACTCGGATGGCCACTGAGTTTCCTGTTGCCATTTATTAGCATTGTATTTATTTAATTTCTTAACAGATGTTAAAGTACAACTGTGTTTTTCTTGATGGTATCTAAAAACTATAATACTTAAACTGAAAACAAAAATCAGCAACCCCTTGCATTTCCACGGCGAACATCTGTTGAGCACTTACTGTGGCCAAGGCTGTAGTCTAAGATCCACACTTACCTCACTCACTGCTTGTGATGGCTCATTTGACTTGTCAGTGTGACTTGGCCATGGAGGACCCAGACATTGGTCAAATATTTTTTTTAAACTATTTTATTTAACTTTATTTATTCATTCATTTATTTATTTCAATTTGACCAGAGAGAGAGAGAGAGAAAGAGAGAGCAAGCTGCCAGGTCCAGGACTTGAACCGTAGTCAGCCACGTGGGAGTCCAGAACCCTTAACCACCAAGCCACCTGCCAGCCCCCATTGGTCAAATGTTATTCTTGGTATTCCTGGGCCAGCTGGCAGCATGGCAGTTAAGGCAGCTAGATCCCAGATGACCTACTCCACGGTCAAGTCCTGGACCCAGGGGCTTGAAAAACATGCCGGGCCCATGTGTGTGCAAGCTTGAAATCCCGGAGGAGAATGGAGAAGAAGCAATTGCAGCTTGGCCATCCCCTCCAAGGGGCACATGTGCCCTAGAGCGAAACTTTTTTTCCCCCTATCTTTTTTTAATTTAAATTTATTTATTTACATTCATTCACTATACATCATTACAGCATACAAAATGAGATTTTTCCATCCAGAATACACTGTATATTGGCTCAATCAAGCACATCAACATACGTGTTATCGTCAACAAATAATTTTCCATTTGTTTCCTGAATATTTTGCTTTTCTTTTGCCATCTTTGATTCCCTCTCACCCTCTGCTGAGTCCCACCCTCCTCCCACACTGTCTCTGGTATCCATGGTTGCTTTCTATGCCTCCCCCCCATTTTATTGATTCGTTAAATAAGTTAATTAACCTAAATATTTTTAATAGCAAGCACAGCTGATATATACATATCCATGAGCACAAGTCTGACTTAGGCATTAACCTCAGTGAGCAGAATGAACATACTATAAAGTAGCACCTAGCTGGGGCTATATAGCTTACTGCAGTCATCAAATAGATATTTTCAATGCATTTTTTAACTAAAAGTAAAAACAGTTTTCGTGGTTTTTTTTCCTCCTGAACCTTTTTTAAAATAAATTAATTTACATTCATCCCCTAAGCATAGTTACAGCATGCAAAATGTGGTTTCCCATCCAAAATATACTGCATAGTGGCTTAATCGTGTATGTTATCATCAATAATTTTCCATTTCTAGTTTCATATAAATATATATATATATATATATATATATATATATATATATATAATTTATATATATTTACCCCTGTGTCTGACCCTCTGCCCTTTCCCACCCTCTTCTCACACTATCTCTGGTGTCTACAGTTGTCTTCCATTCCTTTTCCCCCCACATTTTATTGATCACACAATTTCTTAGATAGTCTGAGTACTTTCAATAGCGAGTTCAGCTGGTAATTTCAGAAAAGCAATTTTGAAATAGTAAGGAAATTTGCTTAAAACTTAAAGCCAGGAAACAGGTTAGTATTCTGTTCAAATAGTAGGTACATGAACCTATTGAGAGCTCAAGAGAGGACAAAAACCTCTTAAAACCGGAAAACAAAGCCTACAAGAAAAGTAGCAATATTTTAGTCAAAAGTCACAGAATGCTATTTCACCCATTCAGTCTCATGTATTTTATCTTCTGTTGTGGTTCGATCTTCCTGATTGAATTCTGGGATATAATATTCATCTCCATACATTGTCCCTGCAATTAAGTTGGCCATTTTCTTAGTTTTTGAACTCTTATTTCTATGTGTTTGTATTTAATTTTCCTGATATAGCACTCCCTTGAGAACTTCTTGGAGATCTGGTCTGGTTTTGACAAATTCTTTCAGGTTTTGTTTATCTGAGAATGTTCTCATCTTTTCTTCCCATATGAAGGATAATCTTGCCAGGTACAGTATTCTTGGTTGAAATTGCTTTTCCCTTAACACTTTGAATATATTTTCCCATTCTTTTCTCGCTTGCATTGTTTCCGATGAGAGATCTACTGTTAGCCTGATGGGATATCCTTTGTAGGTAACTTGATGTTTCTCTCTTGCCAATCTTAGTATCTTGTCTTTGTCTGTGGTTTTGGTTAATCTGGCTATAATGTACCTTGGAGAAGATCTTCTTGGGTTGATTCTATTTGGGGTCCTTTGTATTTTTTGGGACTGGATCTTTGAGTGACTCTCTAGGTTTGGAAAGTTTTCTTGCAGGATTTCATGGAATAGATTATCAATGCCCTTATGAGTCTCTTCCCCTTCTGGGATGCCAATTATCCGGATGTTTGGATGTTTGATGGTATCTAGTACTTCTCGTATATTATTCTCATTGTGGGGGGCAATTTTCTTTTTCTTTTTGGAGAGAGGTTTTTCGCTATAGGGTGCACACGCTCGCCAGACAGACAGAGAGAGACAGAGAGACAGAAAGCAAGAAATCACCCCCCAGAGGGGGTGGTCACGCCGCAGTCCCTTCTCCTCCATTCTCCTCTCGGGATCCTGGGCACGCACGCACACGCACCCGGCGTGAGTTTTAAGCCACCGGGTCCGGGATGTGAACCACGGTCGACCATGTGGAAGTCCAGCGACATAGCCATTACGCTAACTGCTGGTTCCCGGGGGCAATTTTCTCAGTCTTTGTGGTAGATTTTTCTAGGCCAGCAATTTTCTCTTCTACATCTGAGATTCTATTTTCTGTATGATGTAGTCTGCTTTTAATACTTTCAAGGGAGATTGTGACTTCCTGTATTATAGCCTTCATCTCTAACAGTTCCATCTAACTCTTTTTAAAGTGTGCAATTCCTCTTTTAGATCTTGCAAGAATTTCCTCACCTCCTGGAACTCATCAGCTCCTTTCTCCTTTCTCTTCTGTAGTTCATTGTCTCTCTTCTCTTCCATCTGTGTTAGCTTTGCCATTATGAATATTCTAAATTCTTTTCAGACATTTCTATTGAACTGCTTGTGGATGAAGAGGAGTTATTCTTTTCCCTTGGAGCAGAGGTATTTTCTTGCTTTCCCATATTTCTTGTGGCTCTGCGGTGATTTCTAGTCATCTGATGGATGGTGTGTTTCTTCTCAAACTTGAAGTTCAATCTGAGCATCCAGGAGCATGCTGAAAAGGAAACAGAGAGAGAAACAACAGAAACAACAACAACCAAGAAACAGAGAAAAAGAGAAGAAAAAATTTTTTAAACTAAAAATAAATATTATTATTATTTTTTTAAAAAGCAAAAAGTAGAAAACTGCTCAGTGAGCAAGCATGCCACGCAACATCACTAGTTCTCAGGGGCCATGAAGGTGTCTTCTGAAGGCCTGTCCCCTTGCCTCTCCTGCGTTGGGAGCGGGAGAGGGGATTATTAACAAGATAAAGGGAAAGGAGGGGCTGAAAGGTGAGAAAATGCTTTACTTTAAAAAAATTTAAAAAGGAAAAATTACAAAAAAATGAGAAGACTGAGACAGAGGTAGAGAGAGACAGAGACAGAGACAGAAGGCTTGAAAGGCTTTCTACCACTCGAATTTGTGGGTTGAATTATCAGTGGAAAATCTTCATTTCTCTTATTTTCCTGAAACCACTAGTTCTAAGTAGCCATGATGGTGTCTTCTTCTGAAGGCCTGTCCCCTTCCCTCTCCACTCAAGTTTGTGGGCTGGAGGCTGAATTATTAGTGGAAAGTCTTCATTTCTCTTATTTCCCTGAAATCACTAGTTCTCAGAAGCCATGAAGGTGTCTTCTATAGTGAAACTTTTAAAACTGAAAAATATTCTAGATATTTTTGTGCATGTGTTTGAAAATGATTTAAAGTTAAATCAGGAGACCTGGCTATTGTACATTGTCATCCACAGCATGGGTGGGCCTCATCAAAGCAGTTGAAGGTCTGTCTGTCTCTCTCTCCTACTATAGTTCTGCTTCTCTGGAGAACCCTGAATAATACACTGCCCATGACACCACAGTGTTGGAGGAATTAAATGATTGACTGATACGCAGGGTGATTTCCTCACTTTGTAAGCTAAAAAGAATACTTCAGAATGTGTGAGAACAGAGATTGCTTTTGGTGGTAACTCGCAGATGCTCCTGGGTGGGAGGAGAGATGAGATTAGGACGGTGATCTGCAGTCTCTGGGTTCCACGGGACGGGGAGCTTAGAGGAGGCCTCTGGCACTCCCCAGAGGAAACTGCCTGTGCTGGGTGGAGCGCTGTTGCACAGAGTGACTCCCAGGCAGAGGGGCGGTTCCCAGGATGAGCTGAGCCTGGTGTGCAGGTCCTGGCTCTCAGGCTGGAGGAGAAGCCTGGACCCTGCAGAGGTGGGCCGATGTGACAGGGCTATGTGCTCAGCCTGCAGCATCTGGGACCTCAGGGGTGCATGGCGAGGCTGAGGCAGGGGCTGCCAGAGATGGGAGACTTGTTCAGCGCCTCTGTGATCAGTGGGGCTGGGGGCTCTCACCTTTAACTGTAAGACACGGACCATGCTTTATGACCCCTCCATTGGCCCATGTTCTTGTCCTCGAAAGCCTGGAGGTGTCAGGTGCCCCGTCTCAACCAAGGAGGACATGGAGGACCAGGAGGCTGGGCGACTCGCTGGGGTGAAAGAGCTGGTGCTCGGATGGAGTTAGGAACGCAAGACACAGGTCTGCCTGGTCTCTGTAGGCATCCCCTTCACACACACCCCACTCCAGGAGGGGATCAGAGCTCGTTTTCCTTCTTCTTCTGTTTATATTGTGAAATATCAAATATATGCAGAAAGGTACCTAAACCACATACGTAATTTTTAACTAGTGATGTGATCACGTAAGCACCACCCAGTCAAGCAGCGGCCCTGTCCAACGGTGGGCTGGTCAGTCTGTGTGGTGGTTAGGGTGGCCGGATCCCACAGGGCCAACTGTGTGATTCAAGTCACGGACTGGAGGCCTGAGAAACACGCCGGCACGTGTGCATGCCTGAACGCCCAAGAGGAGAATGGAGAAGTGATTGCAGCTGGAGACCATCCCCTGGAGGGGTGCTTTCTACTTTGTCTCTCTCTCTCTCTCTCTCTCTGTGTCTGTCTCTCTTTTCAATGAGCACAGGTGCCTTGCAGATCAGTGGGGCTGAGTTTTTAACAATAAAAACTGGCCAGTACCCACAAGACTCCGCATGCCCCTCCGCGTTACCCCTTCCTCAGCCCAGAGCGACCGCTGTCCGACGTGTGTGACAATATTCTCATCCTCCTCTGTGTTCGCAACCACGGTGATTAAAGGGTTGCATTTCAGAGACGAGCAGGGACTGCAGGCCCACACCACGCCCCGTCAGGGGTGCTTCCTCCTCCCTTTCTCTGTCTCTCTAGGGCACATGCCCTCTGACATTAAAATAAAAAGATTGCTTTCAGCCCTGGTCCTGTCTCCTTCAAGGCGTGTCTCCCTGGAGGCTAAAGCTCTCTGGGAAAGGCAGGCCGAGGTTGGGAAGCTTCTGGTGGAAGTGGCATCCTCGGGGTGGCTCTGTCTCGTTGGTGCAACGGTATCATTGTGTCGCATGGACGTTGTGCACGGTCACTGCTGTGGCCTCAGGTTCCCATGTCCCCGAGATAAATGCCCGAGGGCCCGCGCATGTTCAGTTCTGTGGGAAACTTACCACCCTCTTTCCAGAGTGGCTGATCGCTCTGCAAGCCCCTCAGTGAGGACCCAGTCTCTCTCCATCCTCACCAGCATGTGGGGTTATCACCATTTCTTCCATCTGTCCTGACGGGGTGTAGTGATGGCACATTTTCATTTTAGTGTGCATTTCCCTCATAACCAATGGTATGTAACATTTTTATGTATTTACTCACCACCTGCATGTCCTCTTTAATGACATTTCTGCTCATGTCTTCTCTCCATTTTCCTATTGTACATAGATATATAATATATATATATATATATATATGTATATATATATATATATATATATATATACACACACACACAAGGGAGCCGGCAGGTGACGTGGTGGTTAAGGCGCTGGACATTCCCACATAGCTGACCACGGTTTCACTCCTGGACCTGGTGGCTTGCTTTCTTGCTTTCCCTTTCTCTCTCTGTGTGTCTCTCTCTGGTCAAATTGAAATAAGTGAATGAATAAATAAAAATTTAAAAAATATATATATATATACACAATATATATAATATATATAATTATATAATATATATTATGTATTTTTTTAAAGAGAGATTTTTGCTATAGGGCAATGTGCTTGCTGGAGAGACAGAGAGACACAGAGAAACAGAAAGCGAGAAATCACCCCCCAGGAGGGAGGGCTATGCCACAATCCCTTCTCCACCATTCTCTTCTCAGGATCTTGGGTGCACACGCACCTGCCACCAGATCTGGGACTCAAACTGTGGTCGGCTATGTGGGAGTCCAGTGATGTAACCATTACGCTATTTGCTGGTCTCTGTATTGATATATTTTTAAATAATCATTTAGATTCATTTTTTTAATTTGACCAGAGAGAGACAGAGAGACAGAGAGAGAGAGAGAGAGAGAAAGCAAGCAGCCAGGGCCGGGATTCAAGCTGCTGGCAGCTATGTATGTGGGGGGAGTCTAGTGCCTTACGTACCAGCCTGTGGGCCAGTATTGCTTTTGTTTGTTTGTTTGCCAGAGAGACAGAGAGAGACACAGAGACGGAAAGCAAGAAATCACTCCCCAGGGAGGATTGGCCATGCTGCAATTCCTGCTCCTCCATTCTCCTCTCAGGATTCTGGGCACACACGCACACGCACACACACGCACACCCCTGGCATGAGTCTCCAGCCGCTTTGTTGGGGACTCCAACCGTGGTGGGAATCCAGCGCCATAACCATTACGCCATCTGCTGGTCCCCCGTGCAGTGTGTGTGTGCACGCTCACATAGTGCAGTGTGTGTGTATGTGGTGTCTGCTCACCCTGTGCAGTGTGTGTGAGCTCACACCATGCAGTGTGTGTGTGCACGCTCACATAGTGCAGTGTGTGTGTGTGTGTGCATACTCACACTGTGCAGTGTGTGTGTATGTGGTGTATGCTCACTCTGTGCAGTGTGTGTGAGCTCACACCATGCAGTGTGTGTGTGTGCATGCTCACATAGTGCAGTGTGTGTGTGCATACTCACACCGTGCAGTGTGTGTGTATGTGATGTCTGCTCACCCTGTGCAGTGTGTGTGAGCTCACACCATGCAGTGTGTGTGTGCACGCTCACATAGTGCAGTGTGTGTGTGTGTGTGTGTGTGCATACTCACACTGTGCAGTGTGTGTGTATGTGGTGTCTGCTCACCCTGTGCAGTGTGTGTGAGCTCACACCATGCAGTGTGTGTGTGCATGCTCACATAGTGCACTGTGTGTACGTGCTCACTGTGCAGTGTATATGTGTGTGTGCGTGCTCACACCGTGCAGTGTGTGTGTGCGCACGTGCTCACACCGTGCAGTGTGTGTGTGTGTGCATGTGCTCACACCGTGCAGTGTGTGTGAGCTCACACCATGCAGGATGTGTGTACGCTCACATAGTGCAGTGTGTGTGTGCACGTGCTCAAACCGTGCAGTGTGTGTGAGCTCTCATAGTCCAATGTGTGTGTGAGTACACGTGCCTGTTTGTCTCTCTCTCTCTCTCTCTCTCTCTCTCAGTGAAATAAACTTCACAACAAGAACAACCAGCGTTCCAGACTAGGGAGCCCCGAGCTCCTGACTGGCAAGGAAGGGCAGCCCAGGGATCGCACCTGTGTTGGAAACTGCTCACCAGGGAGACCAAAGAGGATACACCACTACTGGTCCCCAGCCTGGCACGACTCTGGCGCGACCCTCCCTCACTTCCTTTTTTCAAGTGCTTGTCCCCTCCCTGCTTCACTCCTCCTTACCCTACAAACCACTTCCTTGGTTTGTTCTGGGAACTTAAAACACAGGTCCCTAAAGTCACAGGCACCTTCTCTGAGGTCCAGAGGGGTGCCTCTCCGCCTGTCTACACTCTGCCTACCCCGTGACTGGGTCAGCCCTGGATTCCCTGGGCTCAATAACCTCAGGTATTGGGAACCAGCAGTTAGCGTAATGGCTATGTCACTGGACTCCCACGTAGTCGACCGCGGTTCCGCCTGGTGGCTTAAACTCACGCTGGGCGCGTACCCAGGATCCCGAGAGGTGGATGGAGGAGAAGGCGTGGCCATCCCCCCTGGGGGGTGATTTCTCGCTTTCTGTCTCTATGTCTCTCTCTGTCTGTCTGGCGAGCGCACGTCCCTATAGCAAAACAAAACAAAACAAAACAAAAAAAAAACCCCAAAAAACCCCCCAAAAACAAAACAAAACAAAACAAAAACAAACAAACAAAACCTCTCCAAAAATAAATAACCTCAGGTATTGGGGGGGTGGGGAGGACTTTCCCTGATGTCCCCGCCAGTCGGTTTTTCTTTCTACTCCGGGTCAGGCCAGGGACTCGCAGGACACTCCGGGAGCTGGAGGAGCCGGCCGTCCCTGACGCCCCTCGGAGCCCCGCGGGCACTGGTGCCGGCCCAGGGCTGTCGGGGTGCGGGACTGACCCGGGTGCTGCGGCTCCAGGTCTGCAGAGCGGAGTGGGCGGGTCCCCAGGGGGCAGCTGCACAAGGGCCCCTGGCGGTGGTCTTCTGGCGACTGGATCGGAGACGGGTTTACGCGCAGGTTGACCTCGGTAGGGTCGGCGCAAAGAAACGGGCCCTTTCCCTTCCTCTGTGCAGTCCTCGCCCTGCGCGGGCTCCCAGCTGCCGCCCCCTCCGGGATCCTGTGCGGAAGCTGCAAAGTCTCTTGGACTCAGACCTTCCGGGAAGCCTTCGGGAGCCTCCTGCGAGGATTTTCGGAAACTTTGTGGGTCAGATGCGGGTAAAAACAGACTGACCCTGGGCCTGCCGGTGACCACGGCTAGGGCGGCCGGATCCCACTCGGCTGACTGTGCCCCTGGAGTCTGGACCCCATGGCTTCAGAAACACGCTGCTCACCTGCGTGCGGGGGCCGAGAACCCCCACAGAAAGGACGCAGTGGGGCGTCCACCCCGGGGGTGAGTTTCTGTCTCTGACTTCCCCACAGGACCTAGCAAAAATTCTTTAAAAATACGTATTTTGAATTGAATAATAACAAAACGACATATCAAAATATGTGGATGTAGTTTAGGCAGTCCTTCAGGGACGTGTAAACCTGTAAATTAGGACGGTGGCGATGTAATTTTCATCCTGAGAAAGCAGAGAAAGAAGAGGAACAGAAACCCGAAGTAGATAAGAATAAGGAAATTACAAAGAGAGGAACTCGAATACTGAGAAAACAGCAGCGACAGAGGAAACTAACACAGGTGAACCTGCTTCTCTGTTAACTTGGTAGGCCTCTACTAGACTGCTAAGAGAAAGGAAGGTAGGCCTGTGGGCTGGCAGGCAGGGCAGCCAGAGCTACCGGCCACCGCCTGGCTGAGTCTGGAAAAGCCTTGTCAGTACTTGTGCCTGCCCAACCAAAATTCTACCAGAGGGAGAAAGGGGGAGAAGGGGTCGAGGGGTGTGACCATTCCCCATGGGAAGTGCTGTCTTCCTTTCCCTTTCCCTCTGTCTGTCCCACATAGGACTGTCCTTTGACAAAACAAACATAAAAACAACAGAAAAATAATCAAACAAAAAAAGAGGGGGGGGGCTGGCAGGTGGCCTGGTGGTTAAGGGCACTGGACTCCCACAGGGCCCACCGCAGTCCTGAACTTGAAGGCTTTCTTCCGCGCCTTCCCTCTTCTCTCCCTCTCTGGTCAAATTAAAATAAATAAAGTTAAATAAACTAATTATTTAAAAAAATAAAAAATACCCGGAGCCCCAAACACCTACTGTGGATCCCACACACCCACCCAGAGGAGAAGAGGGAAACACAGAGCGCAGACCCACCCCGCAGGGAAAGGCAGGAGCGCAGGGCTACAGAAACCCACTGGGGAGAGGTAGGAAGAACAGAGTTCACCCCCAGATGATAAACGTTCAAAGCAGAGCCTCAGGAAATAGGGGAACCAGGAAATACCTCCCCACACGGGAACATCACAACTCCTCACCAACAAAGGGGAACACAAAATATGCAGAGAAGTCAGGAAAAGGACTCAGAGCAGTCACTAACAAAACTCAGTGAGAGGCCTGAGAGAACCGACAAGCAGTTCCAGGAGAGGAGGTCCTTCCAGGACTTGAAGGAGGAATGCCATACAGAGACACCCTGAAACAGAATCAGCGAGAATTTCTGGAGATGAAGAATTCAATGCAGGAATCAAAACCTCCCTGGAAAGTATCGACAGCGAGAAGTCGGTGACCAGCAGGAAGAGGCAGCTAGTCCACCCCATGCACCAGGAAACTGGGAGAACACTGAGATTTCTCGCGCTTACATATTCTGGGCAGTCTGTCCGGGCTCCTTTGTAATTAGGATCTGTCCCTTTGAAGTCCTGAGACAGTTGGCCAGAATTTCATCTTTACCAGCCATTTCCTGAGCGCCTTGGGAAGGGCGACCTGCAGGGCTGGGCTGTGAGAAGGGGCAGGCCGGTCAGGTCAGCTGGCACAGCGCTGCGGGGACTCCCCTGTGGGTCCTGGGGCGCCTTGGCCATTGGCGCTGTGGGAATGGGAGGCAGAAAGTGAAAGCCCCGCTCCCTTGGGCGGTCTCTGGAGTGGGAGGCGGAGAGACCGGTGAGGCAGGGCTGGGGTTCCGGGAGCAGGACTTTAGTTAGAGTGGAAGGCTCTCCCCCTCCCCGAGGGCAGCGCGGGGAAGCCCAGACAGGACCGTCTTCACAGGCCGGTTGGAAGATGCCCGCGGGGACCTTTCATCCCGGGTGGAGTCTGGGAGCAGCGCAGGTGCGGGCGGGTCTGCTTCTCCTGCAGTTAGGCGCGAGGCCCTCCCCAGCGCCCTGCCCAGGGACCCACCACCTGCAGCCGGCGGCGGGCGACGGGGAGCCTTAGCCGCCCCGCCTTCGCTGCCCGAGGCCCATTCGGCCCCTCCTTTTCAGCTGACCTCCCCCTTTGGGTGCCCGCTCGGCCCCGCCTTTCAGCTGAGGTCGTGAGAAACTCCGCCGCGGGGGGTAGGAAAGCCGAGCCGCTCCGCCAGCGACTGGCCAGCTCAGCCCCGCCCCGGCCGCCCGCCCCTCCCGCCCCTGCGGGTGCGTCGCTTTGGGGATCCTCCCCGCCCCGCGCCCGCCTCCGCCCGCCGTCCCGGTGCGCGCCTGTCCCGCCCCAGCGCTATTGGGCACCGGCTCCTCTCTGCGAGCTTCCCGAGTGCCAGGCGCCGGCTGCGAAGACCTGGGGCAGCGCCTCGGATGAGTAACCCGGGCTGGGGAGGCTGCGGCCGCCGCACCCCCCGCCTCGTCGATCCCGGGGCCCCGCTCCAGCGGTGCCAGCGTCCCTCCCCTGCGCCCGGAGGAGGGCGGTGGATGCCAGTTCCCGGAGTCGCTGCCTTTCTCCCTGGCCTGGGCGATCTACCCGCCCGCGTCCTCTGGGAGCTTCCCGGGGTCACTGTCTCTGCTCCTGGGGTTCTCCAGACGCTGGCCTGCCTCTTCCAGCGCTCACCACACCCCGAGGGCCAGAAATCACCTTCCTAATGGGGGTACTAGGCTTTGCCAGGAGAGAAGCCCCTCAAGTGCTTGCTAGACCTCCAAAGGATCTCTAGGTGTCCCTAGACTTCAACTCCATTTTGTCCCCTCTGGAATGAATGTAAAGAAAGTTAAAACCAGGAACGCTGTAAAGGCTATAAATCACCAAATAACTGATTTTACCATGTTTTCTCTTTTAAAATATTTCCAAATTTGCTTTATTTTTGATTTTTGGAGGGTTTCTCTCGTTTTCTTTCTTTTTAAATAACCAATTGTATTCATCATCATCTTATTTTAAATTTGACTAGAAAGGGACAGAGAAAGCAAAAGTGAGAAATCAAGTCACCAGGTTTGGGAGTCAAACCTTGGTCAGACACGGTGGTTGAGACCCTGGGAGTCCAGGGTCTGGGCGTCCAGGGTCTCAACCACCAGGCCACCTACCAGCCCCTCTTTTCTCTTTTTCTCCTCCTCCTCCTCCTCCTCCTCCTCCTCCAGAAAGATTTTTGGCTGTAGGGCTACTGTGCTTGTCAGAGAAACAGAGAGAGAGAGAAAGTGAGAAATCAGCCCCAAGGAGGAAGGCCACACTGCAATCCCCTCTTCCCTTGGGATTCTGGGCACAGATGCACATGAGTCTGGCATGATTTTCAACCCACCAGGTTGGGGACTTGAACTGTGCTGTTCTCCATAGGATCTAGTGCCATAACCATCATGCCAACTGCTGGCCAAGATTTTTAAAAAAATTTTGCTGGAGAGTGGGGTTGCAGGAGAGTGACACATAAAGAAGTGAGAAAGGGGACAGGAAGTGACCACACCACAGTCCCCTCTCCTCCCTTCCTGCTCCCGCAGGCACTCCTGCCAGGGCGTTTCTCAGGCCACCAGGTCCAGGACTTGAACAGGGTAGTCAGCTTGTGGTCAGCTGCCTTCACCACTGTCACCTGGCCCGGGGCTTTTTCTTTGTTTGCTTTTTTCTTAGGGGTGGTTTGCGGAGCGCATATGAGAAAACGTGGTAACATTTCGAAGAAAGTACGCTTAGGCTTGATTGAGAGACAGATCCAGTGAGGGCAGAGGACAGCAGATCACACAGTTTTATTCAGGGGTCTCTCAACGGACAGCTGGAGGCGCGGCAGGGTCCCAGCCCTTGTTTTGTTCCTTAGTTAGAAATAGCGAGAGGGCAGTGAGGGATCCGGAGGTCTGTCTGGTGCGCGCGGACCAGAGGTCGCCAGCACAACCCGCTGGATCTAGTCCTGCCCCCTGGCGGTGATGTCGGACATTGTCCACGGAGCTTCCTTCTGAATACTCGTTTTGGAGTGAGTGAGCGGGCTGGGGAAGACAGCGGGTGCTCCAGCATCTCTGGACAACTGGGTCTGTTCATCTGTCCCAGTGACAGTATTACCTATGGCTCTTGGGGCAGGAGTCGGTAGCTCCTGGAAGCTCCACAAGTTGGGAAACAACTCCTGTTTTCACAACCCTTTCAGTCCATTCTTTTGGCCCATCTGTGAGGTGAGGTAGGAAACAGCCCAGCAGGTGTCTGCTAATACTCAGGATCATAGTGAGGTAGGAAATAGCCCAGCAGGTGTCTGCTAATACTCAGGATCATAGTGAGGTAGGAAACCGCCCAGCAGGTGTCTGCTAATACTCAGGATCATAGTGAGGTAGGAAATGGCCCAGCAGGTGTCTGCTAATACTCAGGATCATAGTGAGGTGGGAAATGGCCCAGCAGGTGTCTGCTAATACTCAGGATCATAGTGAGGTGGGAAATGGCCCAGCAGGTGTCTGCTAATACTCAGGATCATAGTGAGGTAGGAAACAGCCCAGCAGGTGTCTGCTAATACTCAGGATCATAGTGAGGTAGGAAATGGCCCAGCAGGTGTCTGCTAATACTCAGGATCATAGTGAGGTAGGAAATAGCCCAGCAGGTGTCTGCTAATACTCAGGATCATAGTGAGGTAGGAAACAGCCCAGCAGGTGTCTGCTAATACTCAGGATCATAGTGAGGTAGGAAATGGCCCAGCAGGTGTCTGCTAAAACTCAGGATCATAGTGAGGTGGGAAATGGCCCAGCAGGTGTCTGCTAATACTCAGGATCATAGTGAGGTAGGAAATGGCCCAGCAGGTGTCTGCTAATACTCAGGATCATAGTGAGGTGGGAAATGGCCCAGCAGGTGTCTGCTAATACTCAGGATCATAGTGAGGTGGGAAATGGCCCAGCAGGTGTCTGCTAATACTCAGGATCATAGTGAGGTAGGAAACAGCCCAGCAGGTGTCTGCTAATACTCAGGATCATAGTGAGGTAGGAAATGGCCCAGCAGGTGTCTGCTAATACTCAGGATCATAGTGAGGTAGGAAACAGCCCAGCAGGTGTCTGCTAATACTCAGGATCATAGTGAGGTAGGAAACAGCCCAGCAGGTGTCTGCTAATACTCAGGATCATAGTGAGGTAGGAAACAGCCCAGCAGGTGTCTGCTAATACTCAGGATCATAGTGAGGTAGGAAATAGCCCAGCAGGTGTCTGCTAATACTCAGGATCATAGTGAGGTAGGAAACAACCCAGCAGGTGTATGCTAATACTCAGGATCATAGTGAGGTAGGAAATGGCCCAGCAGGTGTCTGCTAATACTCAGGATCATAGTGAGGTAGGAAATAGCCCAGCAGGTGTCTGCTAATACTTAGGATCATAGTGAGGTAGGAAATAGCCCAGCAGGTGTCTGCTAATACTCAGGATCATAGTGAGGTGGGAAATGGCCCAGCAGGTGTCTGCTAATACTCAGGATCATAGTGAGGTGGGAAATGGCCCAGCAGGTGTCTGCTAATACTCAGGATCATAGTGAGGTAGGAAACAGCCCAGCAGGTGTCTGCTAATACTCAGGATCATAGTGAGGTGGGAAACGGCCCAGCAGGTGTCTGCTAATACTCAGGATCATAGTGAGGTAGGAAACAGCCCAGCAGGTGTCTGCTAATACTCAGGATCATAGTGAGGTAGGAAACAGCCCAGCAGGTGTCTGCTAATACTCAGGATCATAGTGAGGTAGGAAACAGCCCAGCAGGTGTCTGCTAATACTCAGGATCATAGTGAGGTAGGAAACAGCCCAGCAGGTGTCTGCTAATACTCAGGATCATAGTGAGGTAGGAAACAGCCCAGCAGGTGTCTGCTAATACTCAGGATCATAGTGAGGTAGGAAACAGCCCAGCAGGGGTCTGCTAATACTCAGGATCATAGTGAGGTAGGAAACAGCCCAGCAGGTGTCTGCTAATACTCAGGATCATAGTGAGGTAGGAAATAGCCCAGCAGGTGTCTGCTAATACTCAGGATCATAGTGAGGTAGGAAACAGCCCAGCAGGTGTCTGCTAATACTCAGGATCATAGTGAGGTAGGAAACAGCCCAGCAGGTGTCTGCTAATACTCAGGATCATAGTGAGGTAGGAAATGGCCCAGCAGGTGTCTGCTAATACTCAGGATCATAGTGAGGTAGGAAATAGCCCAGCAGGTGTCTGCTAATACTCAGGATCATAGTGAGGTAGGAAACAGCCCAGCAGGTGTCTGCTAATACTCAGGATCATAGTGAGGTAGGAAACAGCCCAGCAGGTGTCTGCTAATACTCAGGATCATAGTGAGGTAGGAAACAGCCCAGCAGGTGTCTGCTAATACTCAGGATCATAGTGAGGTAGGAAACAGCCCAGCAGGTGTCTGCTAATACTCAGGATCATAGTGAGGTAGGAAATAGCCCAGCAGGTGTCTGCTAATACTCAGGATCATAGTGAGGTAGGAAACAGCCCAGCAGGTGTCTGCTAATACTCAGGATCATAGTGAGGTAGGAAACAGCCCAGCAGGTGTCTGCTAATACTCAGGATCATAGTGAGGTAGGAAATGGCCCAGCAGGTGTCTGCTAATACTCAGGATCATAGTGAGGTAGGAAATAGCCCAGCAGGTGTCTGCTAATACTCAGGATCATAGTGAGGTAGGAAATATCCCAGCAGGTGTCTGCTAATACTCAGGATCATAGTGAGGTAGGAAATGGCCCAGCAGGTGTCTGCTAAAACTCAGGATCATAGTGAGGTGGGAAATGGCCCAGCAGGTGTCTGCTAATACTCAGGATCATAGTGAGGTAGGAAATGGCCCAGCAGGTGTCTGCTAATACTCAGGATCATAGTGAGGTGGGAAATGGCCCAGCAGGTGTCTGCTAATACTCAGGATCATAGTGAGGTGGGAAATGGCCCAGCAGGTGTCTGCTAATACTCAGGATCATAGTGAGGTAGGAAACAGCCCAGCAGGTGTCTGCTAATACTCAGGATCATAGTGAGGTAG
>JAKSZU010000002.1:135356974-135431372 GCA_026018925.1 Tupaia tana | reverse complement strand
AGTTAGTTATTTTATTTATTTATTTATTTATTTATTTATTTAATTTATTTTTTTGGAGAGGTTTTTGCTATAGGGCGTGTGTGCTCCCAAGAAAGACAGAGAGAGAGAGACAGAGAGATAGAAAGCAAGAAATCACCCCCCAGGGGAGATGGCCATGCCTCAACCCCTTCTCCTCCATTCTCCTCTTGGGATCTTGGGCACACACACACGGTACCCCGGCGTGAGTTTAAGCCACCGGGTCCAGAACTTGAACCATGATCAGTTACATGCGAGTCCAGCAACATAGCCATTACGCTAACTGCTGGTCCCAAAAGGAAGTTTTTTTTAAAAAGAAGGAAATTTGTGTAGTAAATTTTTGTCTGAAACTGGAATAGCTATCTCAGAATACAAGAAAAGAGGGACAAAAACTAAAAGGTATAAAGCATGTTATTGAACGTTTTAATTGCATTACACAAGTCTAAGAAAGAGTTACAAGAATCGATCAAGTCAGTGTTCTGGAGCTGGTTGTGCTATGTTTGAATGTTATATACAGTAAAGCAACTAGAAGAGAGGAGCCAGCTAGTCCAGACGGGGCCTCACAGAGTTGTAAAGTCAGCCTGTGAGTCTGTCGAGCAAAGCCAAGAGGACTGCTTCCGCGGACTCACCAGGGCCTTGGTCCATAAGGATGGGCCAGGAGGGTCCTTTGAGATGGTGCTTCAGGGGACTCGAGAGTGGCAGCCCTGCTCTAGGCACTCCAGAGGCTGACTGCGAGTCGGACATTAAGCCGTTCCACGACTACATGGTCGAAAACGGCAAGTGTACCAGCCGCTGCACTATCAAGGTGACTCTTTCACAGATATTTAGAGACTCGAAGAAAAAAAATGATATGGTTTCTGTTTTCTGAGAAATTTTGTTGATTCCATAAGTACCTAACCAAGTGCCATCCTGCTTCTGGAAACTGCTTGCTTTGTCTAGAAAAGCGCTGTGCATAGTCTCCCTGTGAATGATTGAACCTGGTGACTGCACACCATGGACATTGGCCCGGGCCGTCCGACCAGACGCTCCTGTGCGTGAGCAACTGCACCCAGCAGCCAGAGACCATAGATTCAGCCCATCCCTGACTGGGACCATAGAGAGCTTGTTAGGGTCCTGAGATCGATCTAACCATTGGTGACGCAGAAAAGACGGCAACAATGCAATTACATAAGAGGCTTTTATTCTCCAGCTAGCTGGGGTCCGAGTTTCTGCCCAACCCAGCCAGGCTTTCAACAAGGGACCCCGAGCCTAAGATAAAGGGAGCTTTTATAGCTCCGAATCGCAATGCAGGAAGTAGTCAGTAATTTTCCACTCGAGGGAAGGGGTGTGTGAAAGCTAGCTGATTACTCTATGTTTAGGTTTAGATTAGGACTTTCAGTTGAGGTCAGGTTGACCTGGCCTAGGCATCGTCAGGGGCCCATCTTACTTTGTTTATTTATGTGGTCTCAGACTCCCCGGGTTCTGTCTTTGAGGCTCTAACATGGCGGTGGTTGTGTCAATTCGGCCTAAGAAGCTCAGTAACAGGGATCCATGATTGGCTCCACTATGCACTTGGGAAAGGGGGAAATGAAGGGCCAGAGTGACTCCATTTTTTTCAGGGTGACTCCATGTTGTTAAACCCACCTTGCTGAGAATCAGAGCCATTTCAAGGAGGTGAGCAGATCACGAGGAGAAGGTTATAGACCCATCACCCCACCGGGGCTGGCCAATGATAAAAAACAAAGGGAAATACCAGAGACCTGAAGTAACTTTCTTGCCAATCAGTAAAAGACAACTATGCCTATTGAAATCTATAGCCAATGTTATAGCTGCCTGAGTGCATTCCTCAGCACCCCTCGACCTCCCCCCTAGCACCTCTTGACAAGTGCCATAATCACCCAGCCCAACTAACACCAGGGCTCTCAACTCTGACCCGCTGGGTCGGTGACGGGTAAGAGCCCTGGCTAGAGCTGGAATAAAAGTAACCCTTGTGTTTTTACATCAGAATCGGCTCCTTGTGGTCTTTTGGGAATTTCGAGACCGGGGGTACATCAGGTCAAGCCTTCTAGAGAACCAGGCAGGCCTCAGAGTGCTAACGTGGACAGCGCTGCAGTCCTGGGGGTCGGACTGGTGTTGTGGACCTCAGCCTTCCTCAAGGTAGGGGCCCCCACTTAGACGCCCTGGCATGGCCCTCTGCGGAAGGCCACACTGGGTCCCACAGTTCCACTTCAGCCAGCTGGTACAGGTGTCCCAGCTGAGTCCAGCCAGCAGAGGGGTTCTTCTCGGCTTTCCTGGGGTATGAGCGCCCTCTCCCCAGGTATGCTGGAGCACCTAGCCCCATCCCCACCTTGGCTGCTGGCCGGCTGTCCCTTGCCCTGCCCCACTCTGCCTGCTCTGCACCCTCCACCCCTCACTGGCCGTCATCAGCCCCTCCATTCTGCTATCACCCCTCCCCCTACTCCACTCCCCCCCATCTTTGGCTCCAACTGCCCGCACCACCCCCCACCCGCTCCCCCACCCTGACCCTCGGAGCTCCGCCTGCCCTGGCCTAGCCCCCCCTCACCCTGGAGGCCCCCTGCCACCCTGAGAGGCCATTGGCCTCTGCATGGCCTTGGTGGCAGGGCAGGGCAGGTGCTTAGGTTTGTGGAACACAGTAGGTCCTAAAGTTTCAGAGCTTGTTGATTCATTCAGTTGAACAAGATATGTGGGAATTCCGTTGTGAAAACTGATCGTTTTTACTGTGCGGTGGCTGTTAGGCAAGTAGATGGTTACGTGAGACTGGCACAAAAACGATGTTTTTTGGGGGGGAGGGGGTGAAATTATTTTATTTAACTGTATTTAATTAATTAGTTGATTTATCTTAATTTGCCCAGAGAGGGTCACAGCTGGTTTTGGGCCCTTCCCCAGCTCCCTGAGGGAGGGAGGGTGGCAAGGACCTGAGGGGAGCTGTGTGGGACCCAGGCAGGGAGGAAACCCCAGACTGAGGGGAAGAGAGGAACTGAGGTATCTTGGACTCTCAGAGCTCCGCCCACCTATGACAAGAGCCCAAGAAGGGGCTCCTGTAGAGTCTGGTGGGGAGGAGTGACACGGGAGTATCTCCAGGGCAGGGCTTGGTGACTGGGGGGCTGAGACAGGGAGCAGGGAGTGCAGACCAGGGCTGGGGTAGGCGAGGGGGCCCAGAGAGCCGGCACCAGCTCTACTTCATCAGGCCCCTCGCGTGGGGTGTGGGGGGTCCCAGCATGGAGGACTCCAAGCTGTGGGGCCTTTCGGAAGTATTCCCAGGGCCACCCTGGCTAGGAGCCCTGGGGTCCTTCCCTGAGGTGACCCTGTCCTGCTCTCCACCTCCCCCCACCCTCCCCTCCTCCCTCTGTCCTCTGGCCGGGGCCCCCACCACCTGCCTCTCCTCTCGTTTCCTCTGACCATTCTGGAAGGGACAGAGATGCGGGCTGACCTCAGACACCCTACGGCCTTATTCCGTGCTCTCTGGAGGAGCATTTGCGGGCAATAGCACAGCATTGCTTTCTCTTTTTCTTAAAGAATTGTTTTATTTAATGTTATTTATTAATGTATTTTAATTTCACTAGAGAAGGACAGAGAGAGAAAGTGAGAACGTAAGCCACCACGTCCAGGACTCAAACCGCAGTTGGCCATGTGGGAGTCCAGCACCCTTAACCGCCATGTCACCTGCCAGTCCCCTTTCCTTTTTTTTTTAAAGGATAAGTATTGTTTAATCAAACTTGTGTTTGAGCTCTGTGTGTGTGTTTGTGTGTGTGTGTCTGTGTATGTGTGTATGTTTCTGTGTGTGCATGTATGTGTGTCTGTGTCTCTGTGTATGCATATGTGTGCACATGCCCGTCTGTGTATGCATGTATGTGTCTCTCTGTGTGTATTTGTGTGTGCACACACAGGTCTCTATCTGTGTGCATGTGTATGTGTGTGTGCATGTGTATGTGTGTAGGCACAAGTCCAGGTGTGTGTGTTGCACGCATGTCTGTTATGTGTGTCTCTATGCGCATGTGCATGTGTGTACATGTGCATTCACACGTCTCTCTGTTGTGTGTACATGTCTCTCTGTGTGCATGTGTATTTTGTGTGTGTGTATGTGTGTGCATGTGTATGTGTGCGTGCACATGTCTCTCTGTGTGCATGTGTATGTGTGTCTCTCTGTGTGTATGTGTGTGTTTGTGTGTGTGCACATGTCTCTGTGGTGCGTGTGTGTGCGTGTGTGTGTCTGTGTCTCTGTGTATGCGTGTGTATTTGACAGAGGCAGAGAGAGGAAAAAGTGAGAAATCACGTCCCAAGGGGGTTGGCCACACTGCAATCCCTTGTACTCCATCCTCCTCTTGGGATTTTTGGGCACACACGCATATGTGCCCAGTGTGATTTTCAAGCTGCCAGGTCCAGGACTCGAAGAGTAGGACCATGTGGGAGTCCAGTGTCTTAACCACCGTGCCACCTGCTGGGCCTCCATATGGAAGCTTCTTAAAACAGGACAGCACTGAGGTTTCCCACACTTGTGGACTCTCCCCTCACGTGGTATTTCTCTGTAGCGTGTGATGCTGTTGGACATCTTACCCGCAGTAGGAACTGTGTTCAAATTTGGAGCCGACCACCTCCAACCCTGCTGCTACTTCATTCGCTAACCCTTCGTTGTTGTTCCAGGCCATTCACAGCATCCTCACCAGGAGCGATTCCATCTAAAGAAACCACCCTCAGGCCGGGTGAGGCAGCTGGAGCCCACACGGCCGGCACCACGGCTGAGTGTTGGGACCCCGGCAGCTCCATAAACCCAACCAGGGTGCCGGTGGTGCGCATGCCCCAGGCCTCAGCAGGATGGAGAGATGGGGAAGGGACTCGGCATGGCCACTCCCCATGGGGGCTGTTTCCTCTCCTTCTCTTTGTCTCTCTCTGGTGAGTGTATTGCACTCTCTGGCAAGATTTAAAAAAAAGTAGGAGGAGAGAGGAGAGAGAGAGAGAGAGAGAAGAGAAGAGAGAGGAGAGAGAGAGAGGAGAGAGAGGAGAGAGAGAGGTGAGATGAGGAGAGAGAGAGGAGAGAGGAGAGAGACAAAGGAGAGAGAGAGAGAGGAGAGAGAGGAGAGAGAGAGAGGAGAGAGAGATAGAGAGAGGAGAGAGAGGAGAGAGAGAGAGAGGAGAGAGAGGAGAGAGAGGAGAGAGAGAGAGAGGAGAGAGAGAGAGAGGAGAGAGAGAGAGAGAGGAGAGAGAGAGAGAGAGAGAGAGAGAGGAGAGAGAGAGAGGAGGAGAGGAGAGAGACAAAGGAGAGAGAGGAGAGAGAGAGGAGAGAGGAGAGAGAGAGAGAGAGATAGAGAGGGAGGAGAGAGGAGAGAGAGGAGAGAGAGAGAGAGAGAGGAGAGAGAGAGAGAGAGAGGAGAGAGAGAGAGGAGAGAGAAAGAGAGAGAGAGAAGAGAGAGAGGAGAGAGAGAGAGGAGAGAGAAAGAGAGAGGAGAGGAGGAGAGAGAGGAGAGAGAGATGAGGAGAGAGAGGAGAGAGAGAGAGGAGAGAGAGGAGAGAGAGAGAGAGAGGAGAGAGAAAGAGAGGAGAGAGAGGAGAGAGAGAGGAGAGAGAGAGAGAGAGAGGAGAGAGGAGAGGAGAGAGAGGAGAGAGAGGAGAGAGAGAGGAGAGAGAGGAGAGAGAGAGGAGAGAGAGGAGAGAGAGAGAGAGAGAGAGGAGGAGAGAGGAGAGAGAAAGGACGAGAGAGAGAGAGAGAGGAGAAGAGGAGCGAGAGAGGAGAGAGCGAGAGCAGAGAGGAGAGATCGAGAGAGAGCCCACCTTCTTTGCTAGTCCCTAAGCAGCAGCTCCTCGTCTGTTAAAGTTTTGTCATGAGATGGCAGCGCTTTCTGTCACAGCTTCAAGCCCCTCCTTTTTTTTAAAGAATTATTTTATTTAACTTTATTTATTTATTTATTTTAATTTGACTAGAGAAGACAGAGTGAGAGTGCAAGAGACAGAGAGAGAAAGCGAGAAAGCAAGCTGCCAGGTCCAAGACTTGAGACTCGAACCGTGGACGGCCATGTGGGAGTCAGGCACCCTTAACCACCACGCCACTTGCTGGCCCCAGGCTCTGCTCCTAGTTCTAGCTCTTCTCCTGTTTCCACCATGTCTTCCTGGAGTCTTAAACCCTTCAAAGGCATCCATGAGGGTTGGAATCAACCTCTTCCAAACTCCTGCTAATGTTCATATTTGGGGGGGGGGGTATTTTGGCTTTTTTTAAAAAGAGGTTTTGCCTTAGGGTGTGTGCTCTCACCAGGGAGAAAGAGAGACAGAGAGAGTGTCCCAATCCGGGAGACAGTCGAACAGGTTTCCTAAGGGAAGGAGTGAGAGCCCGGGACTAGCGGCACAATGTTACAACACGGAGAGGAGGCAGTGTTACAACTCTTCAGGGTCGTCCATTTATTGTGGGCAGCATGGAGACGACACAGTGTTACAACTCTTCAGGGTGGTCCGGAGACAATGTGGTGTCACAACTCTTCAGGGTCTTCAGGGTCGTCTGGAGACTGTGGCCAGGGATCGTGGTTATATACATGCTGATGGGCCGGGATTGGTTGTAAAAGGTGGGTTATGATTGGTTGTAAAAGGTGGGTTATGATTGGTTGCTTTGTGGACCAATCATGAGGTGCTGGATAGGCAAATCTGAGGGATTCTAGTGGCCAATCAGAGTATGGTTTTGAAGGTGAGGTTTTGAAGGGAAGCCAATCATGGCTTTTGGCATTGGGTAATTGTTTGCTTTCTGAGAAACCAGCGATATTCTCTGGTGCGCAGCCTCCCACAAGGAATCAATCTCTTCCAAACTCCTGCTGATGTTCATATGGGGGAGGGAAATTTTGGCTTTTTTAAAAAAGAGGTTTTGCCTTAGGGTGTGCGCTCTCACCAGGGAGAAAGAGAGACAGAGAGAGTGAGAGGGAAAGTGAGAAATCACCCCAGGGGGGATGGCCACACCATAATCTCCTCTCCTCCATTCTCTTCCTGGGACTTTGGGCACACACACACACACACACACACACACACACACCGGCGTAAGTGTCAAGCCCCTGAGTCTGGGGCTTGAACTATAGTCGGCCATATGGAAGTCCAGCAAAGTAACTGCTATTCCAATTGCTGCTCTAGTGTTGACATTTTGACCTCTTCCATGAATCACAAATGTTCTTATGATATACAGAATGGTAACTCCTTTCGCAAAAGCTTGTAATTTACTAAGAATGTGAGGTCATAGCTTCAAATACAAAGTTAGTTGAAAAAAAAATATATTTTTCTTAGAAACTATAATTTTTTTAGTTCACCATCCATGGTATGAAGAATGTACCATCTACTCTAAAAAGAAAGGCTGTAGAAAATTGACTGCCAGGATTGAATAACAAGCCTTCATGGCTCTGTCGGGTTTTTTTAACGATTCTATAAGTATATAAATCTTGAAACAGTAATACTGTTAGTTGAGTTGCAAAATCCGTAAAAATAACAGTTCAGCCACAGTGCACTGACCATTTTGCTTCCCCATCCTCCCCATCAGCCTTCAAAGAATGGCATAGTTCACGTCCCCAACCCCATGGGTTGAAAAATATGCCAGACTCCTGTGAGTCTCTGCCTAGAATCCCAAGGGGGAGACTGGAGAGGGATTGTGGTGTGGCCTTCCTCCTTGGGGCTGATTTCTCATTTGTGAGCTGGGCCAGGTGTCTTTAGGGCTGTCGGTGGTGGCTGGTGAGGCCTGGGAATACCTTGGCCGCCCACGTTTGATGTTCTCACAGTCTGAACAATTCTGTCTGCTGGGAACCCCTCACCAAGGCGGTCAGGTCCCAATAAATGGAGCCAGGTGTCTGACTCTCTGACGTCAGCCATCACCCACCCCTGAGCTCTTTTTTCACTCCCTTACCTCCTGTCCTCTCACTTCTGACTCTCAGCCTCTGCCCCTGGTGATATTCTTCCCATCCCATCGTTCTTCCTAGCAGGAAGTCGGTTCTTGGCTCCTGTGGGGACTGATATGCCTCGAGTGGCTCAAACACTCATTCCCTTTCAAGCTGTCACTGAGATGTCCTTCCAGGTTCCCCTGTCACCCCATTCTGGATTGCCTGGGTGACCCCACATGTACTTTGGCTCCTCAACCACCCATCTTCCCTGTCTTTGTCTTCTCTGCAGGACAAACCCTTCCAGCTCCCGCACCAGCCTGGTGGAGACCTGCAGGACAGACGGCGTGTCAGACAGCCCTGGGACTCGACAAATTCCCTGAACCCCCCAGTCACTACCCGTCACCATGGCACTCTCCTGGGCTCAGCCACCATGCACTCCAGCTGTTACCAGTCCCTGGCCATTTCTCAACCAGGACATGACAGTGCCAGAAAAGCTCAGTGAGGGTTCTGGGAGCCGGGAATCGCTGCTAAGGGTTCACTATTTCTCAGAAGTTCTCAGAAGTTCCAGCAGGATATGAATCCAGGAAACAAGACTAGTTCTGGCATTGTCTTCCCAGGACCACTCAAATAACAATCTGAACTTGTTAGGGGATGGCCAAGTCCAACTTCTCGTTGTCATTACATCCCACTCTCAAACGTTTCTTTCCCCCGAGGCTTTCCCAGACACAGAGGTGTCCCACTAACCCCGTGATAACCTGGGAAAGTGGAAGCTGGGATGATGGCGATGTGATTTCTAACCCAGCAGGCTCTGGATTTAAAAAGATAAGCACAAATTCTTCCAATGACTGTGATGGAAAATGGTCCTGTTCCTTCTACCCATTGTTCCGGGACCTACATCCTCTTCCGCTGGGACACAGCCCCAGAGAGTTATCTCTGATGAAATACGTACACCCCGTACACCGCACCGTGGACGTCAACACCTCACCTAACATGTTCTGAGCTTCTCGGCTGCTCCAGCGACCCCACCAGCATCCACACCCTGTGAGAGAGGCTGTCGGCTTCAGAGTGGTGCCAGGTGGAACCCTGTTGGTGGACCCCATTGCCATGGACTCCCCCCAGGTCGTGTTTGTTGTGCAGAGGGCCTCCTCCTTGGAGCCGTGTTGTACAGGAGCAGAAACTTTAAAGTGTCTTTGGCTGCAGCTCTGTGAACAGAAAATGCAACGTCCTGCCCAGAATCAGGTTCTGTCGCTCTGAGATGAGCCGCTTAGTTCTGTGAAGACATGGGAAACCCGGCGTGGTCTTCCTGCCATCGAGGTGCTGTCTGTCCTCAGAGAACATTGCCACGCTGGTCTCTGTAGCTGGCAGAGCAGACACTCAAAATGTGATACAGAGATTCCTCAGGGAAGTAGTGATTTCAGGGTAAAAGATAAATGAAGATTTCGTACTGATAATTCAGCCTGCAGAAAACAAGCTAGAGTGGTTTAACATGTTCGTCAATATCTGCTGAATCTGCTGCACAAAGTGATCTCAACAGAACGGCAAAGAGATTCCAGATCACGTCTTTCTGCTTGCTCCTGAACATTCAGATTGAATTAGGAAGAAACACACCAACCATCAGATGACTAGAAATCACCGCAGGGCCACAAGAAATATGGGAAAGCAAGAAAATTTCTCTCCTCCACGGGAAAAGAATAACTCCTCTTCATCCATAGTTCAGCAGAAATCATGGAAATGTCTGATAAAGAATTTAGACCATTCATAATGGTGAAGCTAACAGAGATGGAAGAGAAGAGAGACAATGAACTGCAGAAGAGAAAGGAGAAAGAAGCTGACGAGTTCCAGGAGGTGAGGAAATTCTTGCATGATCTAAAAGAGGAATTACACACTTTAAAAAAGAATCAAATGGAACTGTTAGAGATGAAGGCTATAATACAGGAAGTCAAAATCTCCCTTGAAAGTATTAAAAGCAGACTAGATCATACAGAAAATAGAATCTCAGATGTAGAAGAGAAAATTGCTGGCCTAGAAAAATCCACCACGAAGACTGAGAAAATTGCCCCCCAAAATGAGAATAATATAGGAGAATACTAGATACCATCAAACGTCCAAACGTACGGATAATTGGCATTCCAGAAGGTGAAGAGACTCATAAGGGTATTGATAATCTATTCCATTAAATCCTGCAAGAAAACTTTCCAAACCTAGAGAGGCACTCAAAGATCCAGTCCCAAGAAATACAAAGGACACCAAAGTGAATCAGCCCAAGAAGATCTTCTCCAGGACACATTATAGCCAGGCTGACCAAAACCACAGACAAAGATAAGATATTAAGACTGGCAAGAGAAAAACATCAAGTTACCTACAAAGGACATCCCATCAGGCTAACAGCAGACCTCTCATCGGAAGAAATGCGAACGAGGAAAAAATGGGAAAATAGATTCAAAGTGTTAAGAGAAAGGCACTTTCAGCCATGAATACTGTACCCGGCAAGATTATCTTTCAGGTGGGAAGAAAAGAGAAGAACATTCTCAGATAAACAAAACCTGAATAAATTTACCAGCACCAGACCAGATCTCCAAGAAGTTCTCAAGGGAGTGCTGTATCAGGAAAATTAAATACAGACACACGGAAATAAGAGTTCCAAAACTAAGAAAATGGCCAACTTAATCATAGGGACAAGTCTGGAGTTGAATATTATATCTCAGAAATTATTCAGTAAAATCGAATCATGAAGAAGATAAAGTACATGAGACTGAATTGGTGAAGTATAATTTTATGACTTTTGACTAAAACATTGCTGATTTTCTTGTAGGATGTGTTATCTGGTTGTAAGGATTTGTGTCCCGTCTTGAGATATGGATAGGTTTGTGTACCTGCCATTTGAACAGAATCCTAACGTCTTTCCTGGCTTTAAGTTTTAAGCAAAGTTCCATAGCATTTCTTTAAGTTAAAACTGGTTTTCTTAATAGTACCAAGTGAATTTGCTATTGAAAGTAGTTAGATTATTTAAGAAATTTTGTGATCAATACAATGTGGGAGGCGGGGGAAGGAATGGAAGACAACTGTAGACACCAGAGATAGTGTGAGAAGAGGGTGGGAAAGGGCAGAGGGTCAGAAATAGGGGTAAAAAAAAAAATACTAGAAACTAGAAATGGAAATTTTTTGATAATAACATACATGATTAAGCCACTATGCAGTATGTTCTGGATAGGAAATCACATTTTGTATGCTGTGATGGTGCTTAGGGAATGAGTATAAATTAAGGTAAAAAAGAAAAATGAAAAGGTTCGGGGAAAAAAAAACTAATAAAACAGTTTTTCTGGAAATTAAAAATAATCATTACAAATACCTATTCGGTGCCTGCAGTAAGATATATAGCTCCAGCTAAGTGCTACTTTATAGGATGTTCATTCTACTCACTGAGGCTTATGCCTAAAGTTGGACGTGTGCTCATGGAAATGTATATTATCAGCTGTGCTTGCTGTGAAAATATTTAGATTGATTAAGATCTTTAGTGACTCAATAAAATGTGGGTGAAAAAAAGTATAGAAAGCAAACATTGGTACCAGAGACAGTGTGGGAGGAGAGTGGAAGATGGCAGATGGTAAGAGGGAATCAAGGATGGGGAAAGAAAGAGCAAAACATACAGGAAACAAGAAATGGAAAATTATTTGTTGATGATAACATGTATGTTGATATGCTTGATTGAGCCACTATACAGTCTGGATGAAAAATCTCATTTCTTATGCTGTAATGATGTGCCGCGAATTAATGTAAATGAATAAATTTTTAAAAACGGGGGGGGGGGGCCCGTCCAGGAGTTAGCGTAATGGTTATGTCGCTGAGCTCCCATGTAGCCGACCGTGGTTCCAGTCCTGGACCCGGTGGCTTAACCTCACGCCGGGCACATGTGTGTGTATGCCCAAGATCCCGAGAGGAGAATGAGGAGAAGGGATTGCGGCATGGCCATCCACCCTTGGGGGTGATTTTTCGCTTTCTGTCTCTCTCTGTCTTTTTGGCGAGCGCACACGCCCTATACCCAAAACCTCGTCAAAAAAAAAAAAAAAAAAAAAAAAGGTGATACAGGGTCCGGCAGGTAGCATGGTGGTTAAGGTACTGAACTCCCACATGCCTGACCACAGTTCAAGTCCTGGACCCAGCAGCTTGCTTTCTCACTTTCTTTTCTCTCTCTTTGTCTCTTTCTGGTCAAGTTAAATACAAAGGAACAAACAAATTAGTCAAGTTAAATGGACAATTCTTTTAAAAAAAGGCGATACAAAGTGCAAATAAAGTTAAGGAAAAAAGTTTGCAATATAGCATCTAACATTTAGGAATAAATTTAAGCAAATAAATGCAACATTAACATGAAAAGCTATGAAACTCTGCTCAGGGAATTAAAATGAAAATAATTGGAAGACAGGCAATGTTCTTCACTGGAAACCTCAATATTTTCAGGATGAGACTTCTCCCTAAATTAATCTGTATATCAAATTTCTGCCCAAATCCTGGCACGTCTTTTTGTACAAATCGCCTCAGTGTTGCTAAAATGTGTAATTAATACAAAGAACCTAGAAGAGCCAGAGCAGTTTTGAAAAAGTATGGAGTAAGAGGACTCACTTCTCAGCCCAGAAGAAACCGTGAAGCCACAGTAATCAAGATGGTGTGTCATTGCCACAGAGACAGGCATGTGCACTGCCGGGGCAATTCAGAATTCAAAAATACATTCTTCCATTGAGGGCCCAAGGCAACTAAAGTTATGCTCTAACCCTCATCTTCTAGACCCCTGAAACACTCAGACAAGGGACGGCAACTTCTGTCCTCCCTGTGTCTCTGTCTTGTCTCACTCTTTAAATTTTTAATTTTTTAAAAATTTTAAATTACTTCTTCTCACCTCGGGCTTTTTCTTTCTTTTTCCAATTTAAGAAGCCATTTTTTTTTTCCTTTTTTTGGAGAGGTTTTTTGCTATAGGGCGCGTGCGCTCGCCAGACAGACAGAGAGAGACAGAGAGATAGAAAGCGAGAAATCACCCCCCAGGGGGGATGGCCACGCCGCAATCCCTTCTCCTCCATTCTCCTCTTGGGATCTTGGGCACGCACGCACACGCGCCCGGCGTGAGTTTAAGCCACCGGGTCCGGGACTCGAACCGCGGTCGACTACGTGGGAGTCCAGCGACATAGCCATTGAGCTAACTGCTTGTCCCTTAAGAAGCCATTTTAAATATGAGGTGTGTCCTGCTGCTAGCGCACCGTGCAGTTTTCAAATTTTTACCTTTAAAAATTTTGGTTCTCTTTTTGCTTGTTTTTGTCTAGTTTTTCTTCTTCCTTTTTTTTTTAACCTTATTTTCCCACTCTGCTCTTCAGTCTCCACACACTGAGTGTCTAGACAGGCCTAGGTGCACAGTAGCCAAGTATCTGAATACTGGTAGGGCCATTGAAATCCTCAATGCTTATTGAACCTCCTACTTTAAGGAAGGGCTCTCTTTTATAAATGTGAACTCATAATCGCTTTCTGTGGCTACCACGTTGCAAAACACAGTAGAGGTTCTTGTCACAGAATGACCATAAACCATAGCAGAGGCACAAGGAATATGACAAACCAAGAAAATATCTCTCCTCTAAGTGAAAAGAACAACCCCTCATCATCCACAGATGGTACAGAGGAACTCGTGGAAATGTCCGATAGAGAACTCGGAATATTCATAGTGACAAAACTACAGGAGATTCAAGAGCTGAGAAACAATGAACTCCAGAAGATGCAGGAGAAAAGAGACAGTTCCAAGAGGTGAGGAAGTCCTTGCACGGCCTGAAAGAGGAAATACACATGAGAAAAAGAATCAAATGGAGCTGTTAGACATGAGGGCTACAATGCAGGAAATCAAAACCTCCCTTGAGGAGACCAGCAGGTGGCTTGGTGGTTAAGGTATTGAATACTCCCACATGACTGACCACAGTTCAAATCCCAGACGTGGTGACTTTCTCTGTTTTTCTCTGGTCAAATTAAAATAACTGAATGAATAAATAAAATTAAATAAAATAACTCTTTTAAATAAAGTCTCAAACAAAAATACTATACCTGGCACAATTATCCTTCATATGGGAAGAAAAGATAAAAATATTCTCAGATAAACAAAACCTGAAAGAATTTACCACCACCAGACCAGCTCTTCAAGAAGTTCTGAAAAAAGTGCTTCCAGGAAAACTAAAGGCATACATACAGAAATAAGAGAACAAAAAGCAACCAAGAAAATGACCAACTTAATGCTAGGGACAAGAAATACCAAAAATGACGTCGAATGTTAACTTCCAGGATTTAAATGGAAAGATCGGCCGACAGTAACTGTAAATTCAACAGAAGAGAGTTTGAACATCAGACTGAACTGGTGAAATAG
The DNA here is from genome assembly GCA_026018925.1 of Tupaia tana. NCBI lineage: Eukaryota > Metazoa > Chordata > Mammalia > Scandentia > Tupaiidae > Tupaia > Tupaia tana. The sequence goes on along the minus strand of JAKSZU010000002.1, from coordinate 135,417,134 downwards.
AGCTTTATGACTTTTGAGTAAAACATTCCTGTCTTTTTCTTTCCTATGCTTTGTTTTCCTAATTTAAGGATTTTGCTTTCTCTTGAGCTATTGATAGGTTCAGCAATTTGTTAAAATGGTTTTTCTCCTTGTTTGTTTCTTTAAATGGAAACAAAACCTTTTCTCCCTCCTTACCCCTCTGGAATTAGAAAATATTTGGGAGTATTCTTATTTTGTGGCAGAATGGCTATTTGCATAAGTTCAATAATACCTGTTACATTGAATCAGATATTGGAAATACTGGTTATTGGACAGGGCTCTGACTGGAATGTCAGATCTGAAGATTAAACCTGAAAACTATGGAACTAAGGTAGATCTCAAGTAAGCCAACAGAAGCTCTCGGAAAGATGGCCTGGCACCATAAATAGTTCTGCCTGGCAGAGAGAATTAGAGAAGCTATATGAGAGAATTTGTACCACAAAATAACCTGGACTTTCCCAGCCCAGCACTGTAATCAGTAGAGACTGCAAAAAAACAGCCCCAGCCAGAGGATTACCTTGAGGAAGACTTTGAAAGAAGAAGGAGACTGATCATTGCTAGCAGATGGTACATCACAGAATACTGGGTAGGCAGGGCTGAACTGAGAAGGTTTATGTGTGAACTGTATGGTAGGTATTTTCTTTTTAACAGTTTGAGTAGTTGACATGTAAATATTTTCAAAAATCTATTTAAAACTATATTGTCTCTGTTGTTATAGAGTCACAAACAAAATTATAACAACTATTTCCAACATTATCTTTAAAATTCAGATTTTTGAAATCTTGAAAGTTGTTTATTGGGGCCAGCAGGTGGCATGGTGGCTAAGAGCACTGGACTCACACATGGCCAACCTCAGTTCGGGTCCTGGACCTGGCAGCTTGCTTTCTCACTCGCTCTCTCTCACTGTGTCCCTCTCTGGTCAAATTTAAATAAATAAATAAACGTTAAATAAAATAATTCTTTAAAAAAATAAAGTTGTTTATTAACTGACAAGAATTATGGAATATGAACAAAAAATTTTTGATATTTAAAATAAACGTGGGAAAATAAAAATTTTTAAAATTTTTAAAATAATAATAATTTAAAAATACAGCCTACCACTTATGGTTAAGTCACTTTCTTTTATTATTCTTTCTTTTTAACAGTTCTTTATTTAATTGTATTCAGCATTTTTTAATTTGTCCAGAGAGACAGAGAAAGTGATAAAGGAAGCCACATGGTCCAGGACTCAAACCATGGTCAGCCATGTGAGACTTCAGAACCCTACCCACTACGCCATCTGCTGGCCCCTGTCTCTTTTTCTAGAGAGATTTTTTGCTATAGGGCATGTGCATTTGCTAGAGCAAGACAGAAAGGAAGAAACCATCCCTCTCTTCGCCTCCCCGCCCTCCAGCAGGATGGCCACCCCACAATCCCTTCTCCTCCATTCTTCTCTCAGGATTTTGGGCACGTACACACATATGCACATGTGTCTGGAGTGTTTCAAGTCACCGGGTTTGGGAGTCAAACCACTGTTAGCCATGTGGGAGTGCAAGGCTTTACCACTACGCCACCTGCTGGCACCAGGTTAACTCATGTTCTACAGAGACACCCACAGAGACTTTTCGACACATGTGCTTGGACTTTTCAATATCCACATGCAAAATATCACCCCCAAATCCAGAGACAAGGTTGGAAGGGAAGGGACTGGTATGGCCATCCCCATCGAAGAGATGGTCTCTCATTCTTCCTCTGTCTCTCTCTGGTGATCGTGAGCGCCCTATACTTAAATGAAGTTTCCTCTGAGAACGTTGTTCTCTCATGCTTCCCATCACTGAAAACGGGCTTCCCGAGGTGGCGGCTGTGCAGTGGTAGACCTAATTTGGGCACAGAAACGAGCAGACAGAATCATCAAAGTCCACATGGCACTGTCACGGCCCCTATCCCCTCCCCAGAACTCCCCCTTTCCCTCCGTGCAGGTTCCAACGTCTTACACATAGATGGACGGGGCCGTGTCCTGGCCTGGACGACTTTCCAGGTCCTGTCTCCAGCTGGGCTGCTGTCTGCTGCTCAGTCAGGGCCTTGTTGTCTCAGGCCCATGTTCCGATTTCTGCTTCTGTGCCTGAGAGAAGTGGAGAGGTCGTTCCTCCAATTAGTAAGTGAATGAACAAATGCTTTGAATGTGTAAATAAATTAATATATTATAATACTATGGAGATTAACTAGACCCTTTTTGCCTCAATAACATTCATACTCTTTCTTTAAAAGACTGACCCTTTCTTTAAAAGCAAAGTATGAGTGTTCAGACAACTCTTGTCACATATAAGAGACTATGAGGGGAAGGGCCAGCCGGTGGCGTGGTGGTTAAGGTGCTAGACACTCCCACGTGGTCGGTCATGGTTCAAGTCCCAGACCCGATGGCTTGCTTTCTCACTTTCCTCTCTCTGTCTCTCTGGTCAAATTAAAATGAGTGAGTGAATGAATAAAAAAAATTAAATAAGTGATTTTTAGGAAGAAAAAAAAGAGAGAGACTATGATGGGAGCCAGATGGTGGTGCAAGGGTGAAACGTGATGCATTTTCTTTTTTTTTAATTTTTGGGGAGACTTTTGCTAAAGGGCGCATGTGCTCACCAGAGAGACCGAGAGAGAGAGAGAGACAGAAAGTGAGAAATCACCCCCAAGGGGGGATGGCAACACTGCAATCCTTTCTCCTCTGTTCTCCTCTCAGAATTTTGGGCACACGTACCCATGTACCTGGCATGAGTGTTAAGCCATCCAGTCCAGGATTTGAACTGTGCTTGGCTGTGTGGGAGTCCAGCGATGTAACCATTACACCATCTGCTAGTACCCACATGCTGCATTTTCTCATAGCAAGGGGCAAGAGGGGGAAAGAGTGAGATTGCAGGAGGGAGCTGAACTCATTTTGTAACAACCCACGCTTGCAATAACTCACTCACTCCCGTTAACATTAATTCATCTGTTAAAGGTCCCACCCCTCAACAGTGTCACATTGGGGATTAAGTTCCCAACATGCACCCTCGGGGGTGGGCAGGCACATCCAAACCATAGACTCCGATGAGGGGAGAGCCCTATTTCACCCAGGTGGGCCAGTTCTACTGGCCATTTCTGAGGGGCAGCTGTTAGACCTGCGTTCAGATTTCACCGAATCCTCCTCAGGATACTGAGCACAGAGCAGAACAGTCGTAGACCAGGCAAGAACTCCAAGGTGAGTTCCACCCCTTCTCTGTGGGTGGAGACAGACATCGGGCAGGCACGAGTCATGATGCTGGTTTCCTGAAGCCATGTCCCCCGTATAAAACAGACGTGGAGATTTTCCTGAACTTACGAAGTCCCCTCAGCCTCTCTTCTGTTACAGCAGCAGAAAACAGACCGAGACCTCAGGCCTCCAGCCCATCTTTCCAGCCTGAGGCCTCTCTACCTGCTTGGAGGCCTCCACTCCCCAGCATTCTCCTTGTCCTACCCGGAGGCTGCATGTAGACAGACCTCATCCCGCTGAGGCCCACTCCCTGGCCAGCCAGGCCTCCTGCTCGGTGTCCTGCACCTGGGGCGTCATTAGCTCTGAGCCAGGTGACTGAGGCAGTAAATTGCATAATTTAAACACTCCAAGTGGGTGACTCACAACAACTGTCTTAGTCTGCTTGGGCTGCTGGCACAGAACTAGCAAAGGCTGGGCGGTTTAAATAACAGGAATTCGTTTCTCACGTTCTGGAGGTTGGAAGTGCAACTTTGGTCTCTGAGGCCAGGTTCAAAGGCAACTGCTGATTAATCATTTCCCAGGACCCTTTATCCTACCTGCCCTCCTCTTAAAGTCTATGGTCCCTAAATGTCCCAGAAAGCAGGAGCCCAGGCAGGGAAAAGCCCAGGACAAACCCACCGGAACCCCATAAACTGAGGGGAGGGGTGTCAGGTCGGTCCTGTCCTCTGCCTGTCCTAACTCAGCTCGGTTCTGGCTCTCCAGCGCCCTGCGGAGCGACTCCAGGCACGTGCCCTTCCGAGGAGCGCTGCGGCCCGCCCTCCCCACTAGCCTGGCGGAGTTCCAGCGGAATTGGCCGACCACACCCATCTGAGCCGGGCTCCAGTTCTGTCGTCAGCGCCGGGGATCGCAACCCTGGGGGAGGCTCTGGCTCCACCCCGCCACAGCGGGTCAGAGCAGGCTGGGAGCCTCGGTTTCTTTTCTCCTTTTTGCCAGAGGGGCGTGGCCAGAGAGAGACACCCTGTGGCGGGGTGACCCGCCGCGTTCCCTTCCCCTCCAGTCTCCTCTGGGGATTTTGGCTCCGCACCCAGCTGGGGTGAATTTTCCGGCTCTTAAATCCGCCCCGTGGAGTCCAGCGCCGTCACCACCAACCCTTAAGGCCCTGGAGAGGCGAGTCCCTTGACCGAGGTGCGGAACCTCGTCGGGGAGGGAGGCGGAAAGGGGCAGACTTGGCCAGATGCTTCTGAGCTGTCCCCAGGGCGGGGGTATGTGCGCGCGTGTGCGCGCTTGTGTGCGTGTGTGCGCGCGCCCGTGTGTGTGCGCGTGAGTGAAGGCGTTGGAAGAACGGGGAGGGAAGGAGAAGGAATAGAGAGACCGGAAGGGAGGGGGGCGCGTGCTCCCCGAGGGGACGGTCCTGCCTTCCTCGTCTCCCAAGGCAGGCCCCTCCACATTTCACACTCGCTCGGGGTTCTATCCGGATCCGGGCTCGCCAGGGAAGCGGGAAGAAGTCCCAAGCTTCAGGACCCAGTGGAGGGAAAGTGGCTGGAGGAAAAGGCGACCCTGCTGAGACAGCCCTGGAGACCGGATTCTGAGAGTTCAACTCCCCGCCCCGCTCCGCCCCCTCGCAGCTCCCCACACTGGAGGGGCCTTAGTGCTGGACACGGTGGGATCCAAAGGTTGTGATCTGGGGACCTTTTCCTGCCCTCTTTGTCACAGGGCGCTATGCATGCAGTCTCCTGAGTCCCTAAAAGGACAGGGAAGACGAGGGGTGCCTCTTCATCAGGCTTTCCTTTTTCCTTCTCTAGAATCCCCCTGTCTGAGCTGGGCCAGGAAAAGGGGCAGAACGCCGGCTTCTCCTTTAGGGTCTGTGATCTGCTTTCCGGGTGCCCGGCTAGAACCCACTCCACAGAGCTCACCGGCAGGCAAGGAGCGCCCCACGCCCATGGAAGGTGGTATTACCCTCTGTGTTTCTGAGGAAAACTGATGGTTGTACTGATGGGTTTGTGGGTCAATTGCAGAGGTTTTTGTTTTGGTTAATTAGCTCCACCTACAGGAGCCAGCTCAAGGTAACTGCCCATAGACTGACTTTTTTTTTGTTTTTTTTTGTTTTTTCTTAAAGAATTATTTAATTTGGGGCAGGCAGGTGGCATAGTGATAAAGGCACTGCTTTTCACATGTTTGAATGTGGTTCAAATCTTGGACCTCGTAGCTTACTTTCTAATTTCCTCTCTCTCTGTGTCTCTCTCTATCTCTCTCTGGTCCAATTAAAATAATAACAAAATAAATAAATATTTTAAATTTATTTATTTATTTATTTATTTAGGAGAGCTTTTTGCTATAGGGCGCACGTGATCGCCAGAAAGACAGAGAGACAGAAAGCAAGAAATCACCCCCCAGGGGGATAGCCATGATGAAATCCCTTCTCCTCCATTTTCCTCTCGGGATCTTGGGCACGCACGCACACGCACTCGGCGTGTTTAAGCCTCCAGGTCCAGGACTTGAACTGTAGTCGACTACATGGGAGTCACCCATAGTCATTACGCCAGCTGCTGGTCCTGTATTTATTACTATTTTTAAATTTGATCAGAGAGAGATGGAGGGGGAGAAAGAGAGAGGGGAAAGTAAGAAAGCAAGCCTCCAGGTCTGGGATGGGAACCATGGTTGGCCATGTGGGAGTCCTGCGCCTTAACTGCCATGCCAACTCATAGAATGATCTTTTCTATTTCATGAAAGTCAGACCAGTCATTGGTCAGCTCCTGGCCCTGCCTCCCCCCAAAATTAGTGTTCCTGGCTTATTGCGTCAAAGAATATCCGTGCGACTTTGGATAAATTGCATTTATTCCTATATCATAACTGAGAATTCTCTCTTTTTCGTTTTAGGCAGGGTCCTGCTGTGCAGTCCTCCTGCCCCAGGATTCCAGCTGGGAACCTTCAGTCTCTCTCTTCCTGGCCTGTATGAGTTTCCTAGGTTTCCCACACAAAGTAGCACAAATTGGGTGGCTTCAAATAAGAGAAATTTGGGAGTCGAAGGGGTGTGGAGGTTAAGGGCCTGGACTCCCACATGGCCCACCACAGTTTAAGTCCTGGACATGAGGCTTGCTTTCTCACTTTCTCTCTCTCTCGGTCTGTCTCTCTCTGGTCAAATTTAAATAAATAAATACATAAAGTTAAATAAAATAATCCTTTAAAAGTGTAAGAGAAATTTTTAGGGAAGGAAATTAGGGAGAGAAATAGAGAAGTGAGACCTTTGCGGGACACAGAAATGGTTTATTTCTGGTTGATGATGACGTGTATGGCATTCTCAACTGAACTGGTCTGAGGTGTATTTCATGTTGGGTAAATGATGAATAGAGATTAAATGTATAGAATAATAATAATAAAAAAAATTTAAAATAATAAGACATTTACTGTGACAGTTTGGGAGGGTAGGCTGTGGGGGGGCGCTCTCATTGCGGATTTCAGTTACGTTTGCCTCACAATGAGCTCTGTGCTTCTCATATGTGCTGTTTACTGTGCTCAAGTAGTTTTCTTCAATTCCTAGTTTTCTTTCATTATTTTATTTAACTTTATTTATTTTTGTTTATTTATTTATTTTAATTTGACCACAGAGGGACAGAGTGAGCAAGAGAGAGAGAGAAAGCAAGCCACCAGGTCTGGGACTCAAACCGGGGTTGGCCACGTGGGTGTCCAGTACCCTTAACCACCACGCCACCTGCTAGCCCCTTGTTGGGTGTTTTGATCATGAAAAATGTATTGAGTTCTACTAAATGCTCTTGGTTCAATTGAAATGATCATGTTGGGTTTTCCCTTTATTCTGTAAATGTGGCATAAGACACTGATTTTTTTTTTTTTTTTTTTTTTGGAGAGGTTTTTCGCTATAGGGCGTGTGCGCTCGCCAGACAGACAGAGAGAGACATAGAGACAGAAAGCGAGAAATCACCCCCCAGGGGGGATGGTCACGCCGCAATCCCTTCTCCTCCATTCTCCTCTCGGGATCTTGGGCACGCACGCACACGCGCCCGGCGTGAGTTGTAAGCCACCGGGTCCGAGACGCGAACCGCGGTCGACTACGTGGGAGTCCAGCGACATAGCCATTACGCTAACTGCTGGTTCCCAAGACACTGATTTATTTTTGAGAGGATTTTGCTATAGGGTGCATGCATTTGCCAGAAAGAGAGATAGAAAGTGAGAAATCAGCCCCTGGGGGGATGGCCACACTGCAATTTCTTCTCTTCCATTCTCCTCTTGGGATTTTGGGCACATGCACACACACGGTCCTGGTGTGAGTTTAAGCCACCAGGTCCAGGATTCGAACCGCGGTTGACTACATGGGAGTCCAACGACTTAACCATTATATCAACTGCTGGTCCCAAGACACTGACTTTTTAAAACAATTGAGCCTTTTCTTTTTGCTCTCTCTTTTGTTTAAGGATTTTGCTATGAAGCATGTATGCTCACTGGAAAGAGACAGTGAAAATGAAAGTGAGAACTCACACCCAGGGGAGAATGCATGCTGCAATCCCTCTTCCTCCATCCTCCTCCAGGGATTTTGGACATGCACGGGCACACACACAGTGTGATTCTCTTCTTTTAAATTTTTTAAAGAATTACTTACTTAATTTTATTTATTATTATCATTATTTTAAAATTTGCTATAGAGTGTATGTGCTCACCAGAGTGAGACAGAGAGAAAGAGAGAGAGAGACAGGGAAAGTGAAAAGCAAGTCTCTGGGCATGAGACTCAGTGGTGGGCCAACTGGGGGTCCAGTGCCTCAACCATCAGGCCACCTGCTGGCCCCAATGTTGAGGCCACGAAGAAGTCCCACGTGGCTATGGCGTATAGCATTCACGTGGTATTAGGTGTTATAAGCAATCTGGAGACAATGTGATGCCTACAGGAGACTGCATATTTCTGTTATATGCAAATATACTATTTTATATAAAGGCCTTGCAACTTTTGTGTCCCTGGAACCTGAAGGACACAGAGGGATGGCTGTCCTAGCCCCCCTAGTGAAATGGCCTCATTGCTCTCCCCGTGCACCTGACTCTGGATCATTTTCCCAAGTCACTGTCTTCTAATGTGAACACTTTACTTGTTAACTACGCCGTGTAGGCTGAGTATGTGCACATGTAAATCTGTCCCCATGGAAATTCCTGAAACCTGTACATTTGTTGCCTTCCATAGCAACGTAATTTGATAGGTGCAGTTAAGGGAGGACCTTGAGTTTGGGAGATTTTCCTGCATTAGCTGAGTAGCCCCAATGATGTGACCACAAAGGTCCCTACAAGAGAGAGGCAGTGGTCAGAGTTGGAGAGTAAGTGTGCAATCGCGGTCAAGTCCACAGGAACTGAGCTTGAATTGGGCCCAGGCCATCCACCCTGGGCTCCTCACAGCCTCCTCTGTCCCCCCTGAAGCAGACCCAACACAGCAGGCACGTGGGTTCTGGGAAGTCCTAGGTATTTTATTTCCTCTTTCATATTTAAGTCGTCCCCTCCTTTCATTAACACATCACCCCAACTAAGGGCAAGAATTTGACAAAATAAATTCACATGCAGGGTCTTATTTCCAGGAGAGAGTAAGCTGCAACTCAGTGCACCATGAAGTGGGAGAGTCAAGGGGAAGGGGGCTCAGTCCACATGGGAAGGGCGTGTGTTGAGCAGGTGCAGGCTCACCCCCACCCCCTCCATATCAGACGTCAACTGTAGAAAGACAAGTAGGAGTTGGGGCCAGCAGATGGCATGATGGTTACATCTCTGCTCTCTCACATGTTCGACCATGGTTCAAGTCTTGGAACTGGTGGCACTCCATGCCCGGTGCATATGCATGCATGCCCAAGATCCTGAGAGAATGGAGAAGAGATTGTGGTGCGGCCATCACCCTGGGGGGTGATTTCTCACTTTCTGTTACTCTCTGTCTCTGGAGAGTGCACACATCCTATAGGAAAAATCTCTCTAAAAAAACAAAAAAGAAAGGAAGAAAGGAAGAAAGGAAGAAAGGAAGAAAGGAAGAAAGGAAGAAAGAAAGAAAGAAAGAAAGAAAGAAAGAAAGAAAGAAAGAAAGAAAGAAGAAAGAAAGGGAAAAGAAATGTTCCCAGTGCTTCCCAGGAACATCTCACACTAACAGATGTCTTTGAAGGTCAATATTCCTGAATTGACTGTGAAATCCACTCGGGGTGCATCATCGTCCCACCCCACACACCTCAGAATCATTCACCTTAGCACAGACCCCTCTGGGATGGCGTTTCCGCTCCACTGTCCCCTCTACGTAGCTCCGCACTGGTGGCTGGACCCTGCGCAGGTTACTGTCCCAGTCCCTGCAGGGATTGAAAAACACACAGGGCACATTGCCAGGGTGCCCCAAATCCCACAGGAGGATTGTGGTGTGGCCACCCCCACTCCCTTTCTAGCACACTCCTTACTGCAGATTAAAAAAAGAAAGAAAAAGGAATTCCACATTGGACGGAGGAAGACCCTGTGGTCTAGAAGACCTGGGGAGTTCACTGCACACCTGCTTCCCTAAACGCGCACTCAGGTGCAACAGCAGTTCACAATCAAGCAGAGGGGATGGGAAGTGCCTTTGCTCAGGGGATATTTCTGAGTCCTTATGCAATTAGACAGGGAGAAAGGGCAGAACCCAAATGCAGCAGCTGAGACAGAGGTTCAGTGATCAGTCCCACGGTTAATACCGTAGGTGTAGATGAGGCTAGAGCACACCAGGGACACAGCAATGATGCAAGAAGTGACCCGAAAGACAGAATTTTGAAATATCCCTGAGAGAGGAGTGTAGAATTGCCACCGCACTGTGAGCGGACATCTCGGGACACCGTGACGGTGGGTAGCGGAGAACTAGCAGGTCCCCTAGCACCGCTATCCCTGATACATGGAGGTGTGAGGAGACACAGGGCGTTTACAAAATGACATATTTATATAGTCTTACACAAGGACAAGAATGAGCTCTGGGGGCCTCCCTGTGCGTACCAGGTGTGCACACGGCTTCTGGGGGCCAATTGCATGGGAAGACCCTGCTGGGGGTGCCTGTCCCTCTGTCTCCTTCATGTAAGAAGTAAATAGATTGACTTATAGAACAAGTTTGGGGTGGGGGCAGCAAGTGCTGTGGTTAAGACTCTGGATTCCCACATGGCCCGCCCCAGTTAGGGTCCCGGACACCGTGGCTTCAAAATCATGCTGGGTGGGCTGGCAGGTGGCGTGGTTAAGGACATTGGTGCCCACATAGCTGACTGCGGTTTGAGTCCTGGACCTGGTGGCTTGTTTTCTCACTTTATCTCTTTCTCTGTTTCTCTATCACTCTCTCTCTATATATCTCTCACTCTCTGTTCAAATTAAAATAAAGAAATCAATAAAGTTAAATAAAATAATTCTTTTAAAAGTATTATGCTGGGTGGATGTATGTTCAAAATCCCAGAGGAGAATGGAGGAGAAGACATTGTGGCATGGACAATCCCCTAGGGGTGACTTCTCACTTTCCCTCTCTTTGTCTCTCTCTGTTTAGTGAGTGCACTGTCCCAATGGCAAAAACCAGAAAGAAAAAAAGAACAAGTTTGGAAATTAAAAATACAATAATAGAATTGTGGAAACTAATAACCCAATACAATAGGTAAATTGGAAAGTAAAATTACAATGAAATGATGGCAAAAAAGGAAAGAAAAAAATAGAAGAATGTTATACTGTCTATCCAGGAATTCCAACAGCATCCTAATATAAGAAAGGAAAAGCAAGAAAGCAAGTCACCAGGTCTGGGACTCGAACTGCCGTTGGCCACGTGGGAGTCCTGTGCCTTTAACCACCATGCCACCTGCCAGCCCCCAACTTTTCTTTTTCAGTCAGAATTGCAGAAGCTGAATCAATCAAGATGTCCGTGGTGTTGGCTACTGTTTCTGCTGTTAATTGTTGGGTCTCTTCAATTAGGACATGAACAACGTTAATTTTTGTCTTCAGAAATCGATGTGTACGGTCTGCCACTGCCGGCACCATCTTCACCCTCATTTCGGCTCTTCTTAAAATGACTTACCCACTTGTAAACTGATGGAAAAAAAAAGCATTATGGTTCCCAAATGTCCCAGAAACTGGTAGCCCTGGGCAGGGAAAGGATTCAGAGATGACAGGAAGCTCAGTGTCCCCGTCAGAACCACCTGGACTGCGGGGAGGTTCTCAGATAGGTTTTTTTTTTTTTTTTTTTTTTTTTTTTTCCAGACTCTTTCTTCCAAGTTTATTGAGGTGTCATTTCCATGCAGAAATGTACCCAGAGTTAGTGCAGTTTGAGTTTCACAGAGGTGTGTGCCCAGGTAAGCACTCAGGGCCTGGAAACCCCCGCCCCTGGAAGGCTCTCTCTGCCCTGTCTGATCAGAGCTCTCTGCCCTCCCTGGCCCCAGGCTCCACAGGGCACTTCTCTCTGAAGCCTCACTCCTCCGTTTGCTCATGTGTTATTTTTCTTTTCCTTTTTTTTTATCGTTTCATTATTATTATTATTATTATTAACACATTCAGTTGCTATACATCGTACATCATTTAGTGTGTAAAGAGATTTTACCCAGCATGGTATACGCCACACAGCAGGCCAGGGGAGAATGCTGTGCTGACGTCACCACCTGGTGATAGATCATCTTTGGCTCTCCCCTCTCCTAGGGACACCACCCAAGAGAAGGCCAAGGAGGCTGCAGGTGCCCCCACTTACCTTCTGGGAGCAGCATCGCCCCGGGAATCTACAGAGGGATTGCACACAGCTGCCTCCCAGGGTCTGGCAGCAGAGCTCACACCAGGCAGCTTCCTGCTGGTCTGACCCTGAAGTTCAAGAGCTGGAGTCCCAGAGCAGGGAAACATCAGGGCGCAGGGAGAGGTCGACAGCTCCCAGCACAGAGCTGACCCCAGGTCCACCGCTGGCCTGTTACCATACCCTGGCTGGCAGGGGACCCTGCCCCTGGTCCCAGGGTACCCAGATCCTGGGCACTCACAGGCCAAAGTGCCTGTCAGCTTCTGTAACCCAGGAAACGCTGGTGGGCTTCCCTTCTGGTCTGAGAGGTGGGGCGGGTCCCAGGAGGCTACAGGAACTGCCTTCTTGTCCTGGGCTCTGAGAGGCCGCACTGGATCTTGGGGATCCAGACAGCTAGGGGAGAGCCAGGGGGCTCCCAGAGTGTCCTGGGGCTGAGCTCTGCTGGTTCCACATTTCCGGGGCGGGGGAGGGTGTTTGGATGGAGGGAATGGAGTGGAGGGGGCAGGGGGGAGGGGAAAGAAAGGGGGTTCCGAGTAGGAAGATGAGGAAGAGGGAGCCAGAGCAGGAAGTCCAAGGGCCTCTCTCCTCCCTCCTCAAAGACAGTTTTCCTCCTGACAGACTGCACTCCCCCACCTGTGTCTGTGAGGAGGGGCCCACAGGGAGAGCAGGAGAGCTCACCCCTCTCATGGCCCCGGGACAGTGTGGCCCCTCTGGAGGGCAGCGGCTTCCCTCTGTCCCCTGTGCGAATGTGAGCTTGGTCTGACTTCTCCAGATCCGGATTCCCAGAGAAGCAGAAATGAGAAGGGCACCGTGTGCAGCAGGTCAGTGAGAGACCCTGAAATGGAAAGGGAACCTCTGGAAAGCCCTGCAGGAGGGAATTCCGGGTGCTGTCTCCTTAGCCACCCCACTCCACCCTGTTGGTGTCTGTCCTCTCCAGGTCCCAAGCACAGCCCTCCATGCTGGGGACCCTGAGACCCAGAGCTGGGACAGCAGGACCTTCCTCTGCCCTCCCTCCCCAGGTGCTGGCCTGACTCTCAGGGGAGAGGGAAGGAGGGAGGGGGCTTATGGTGTGTTCCAGGCCCCCTGTGTCTTTGTATCTGCCTGGTTGCCTGATTTCAGTGATGAAAATGGAATACTGACGTTTGCAAATATTAATGTCATTTACTGAATGTGGAAAAATTGCAGTTTCGTTTTCAAGGCCTCATAAGGTTTTTAGAACAAAAGACACAGCTCTGGGTGTACTTGCAATGGGAATCTGATCCATTCTCCCCTCCCCATTTAAATAGCTGGGAGTCCTAAGGCCAGGGCCAGGGGGTCAGCTCCTCCCTGCTGAGTTTTAACCTTCAGTGCCCCTCAGATAGATTTGCAGTCCAGGCCCACTCTGCCAGGTGTTCTGAAAAGCATCAGGCCATGTTGTAGTTAAAGTAGGCCAGACTTCAACGACCTGGGGAAAACAAACCCAAATCATCTTGGAGGAATCTGCTAGTATCTGCTCTATTAGTGGCAGGCAGGTGGCATGGCGGTTAAGGTGCTGGTCTCCCACATGGCCGACCACGGTTTGAGTCTTGGACCTGGGGGTTTGCTTTCTCACTTTCCCTTTCTCTTTGTCTCTTTCTCTCTCTCTGGTCAAATTAAAGAATAATAATGATAATTAAGGAAAAATATATAATTTTTTAAAAAATAGTGTTTCATGAGCGATCTAAGAATTTATCAGGAAAACACCTATGACAACACTGTGTTCCCAAGATCCAAGGCCTCGTGAAAGTCAGACAGGGGGCCTGGTAGGTGGCATGATGGGTAAGGCACTGGACTCCCACGTGGATGGCAGCTATTTGAGTGCCAGACTTGGCGGCTTTCTTTCCCACTTTCCCAACCTCTCTCTGTTTCTCTGTCAGTCTCTGGTCAAGTTAAAATTAATAATAATATTTATTTTAAAATAGTTAAAAATCACATTAAAATAAAGTCAAATAGAAACAATAGACAACAAAATGTACAATAAGCAAAGTACCAAAAAAATCAAAATCCCTGTGTTTACTATGATTAAAATACAAGCCTAGGTCTAGCATGTGGCGTGGTGCTTAAGGGCTCAGGATTACCACATGGTCGATAGTGGTTCAAGTCCCAGACCTGGCAGCTTGCTTCCTCACTTTTCCTCTCTTTCTGGCTCTCTTTCTTTCTCTCACACTGTTCTTCACTGGTCAAATTAAAATAAGTAAATTAATTAAATTAAATTAAATAATTCTTAAAAAAAAAAAAAAGAAAAAGAAAACACCTTTGGGAGCCAGCAAGTGGTGTGGCTAAGGTGCTGGACTGCCACATCGCCAATGACACTCTGAGTCCCGGACTTGGCGGTTTGAAAATCATCCCAAGCTCTGTGCGTGCTCAAATTCCCAGTAGAAGAATGCAGGGGAAGGGACTGCTGTGTGGTCATCACCTCTGGGAGATGATTTGTCACTTTACCTCTCACTTATGGCAAAAATCTAAATAAACAAACAAAAAAATTAAGGTAGCCTTTTCAAATATTATGTGTTTGAATTTTGTTCTCTATATTTCTGTATGCACCATATAAGGAGAGTGTTTTCTGGGTCTTTCTATGTTATCTTTCCAGCTTATGGCTGGGCTGTTCAGTAACTCAGATGGTCTAATGTTACAGATATTGAATGTACAATTCAACTGCTGAGTTTTCTCTGACAGGCGATTTTCCACAATAGGTATGTAGCTGAGGGCCGGCAGGTGGCATGGTGGTTAAAGGCAGTCAACTCCCACAGAGGTGAGTTGCCGTTCAAGTACCAGACCTGGTGGATTGCATTCTCACTTTCTCACTCTCTCTCTCTCTCTCGTCAAATAAAAAAAATAAAAAAACACCTAAATAAAGCTAATTAAAATAATACTTTAAAAAATAAAAAAGACTGTAGCTGATGGAGTCGGGAGGCCCTGCTAGTTCCTGCCTTTCAGAACCACACAGATCTATGAGGTGGTGGAAGGAAACTGAGGCCTCTATCAGTGGGATACATTTCGATACTCACTGAGGCAGGGCTGTAGAGCTCCGAGAGTCGGATGCGGAATAAAACCGCACCACACAGTGTCCCCTGCAGCAGGCCTTTCCGTGCCCACGTGCCCATCCATAGGCACCCATCGTGGAGGGAAGCTCCCTGTCCCCTCCTAGGCACCAGTCCTTAGGTCCCAGTCCGCAGATACACGAGGTCCTATTGGAGAGGAGTGGGCAGGGGGAGAGGAGGTGGAGGTCAGCACCTGCTGGGCAAGCGTGACCCTAACTGGGGAGCCCAGCCTAGCCTGGGAGGTCCTGCCCTGCGGTCTGCAGTGGGCAGCTGCTCCTCCCCTGTCCCTACTGCTGGCCGAGCCCCTAGCTCAAGTCACAGCCTCAGGCCAGCAGGTCAGTTGTGTTGTAGGGTCACCGTGAGGGACAGAGCAGCAGAAGTTCCCTATTTTGAAAAGCTGGGGGATCAGATAGAGACAGAGAGGCCTGGGTCTGTTGCAGCACTGCCCAGAGGCCCCGTGTCTGTCCTCTCCCCATTCACAGCCTTCAATAGACCTTCAATGCCCTTGTCCCATTCTGCACCGTCTGGAATACTGATAGTTTGAATAGTTGGGTGTTTCATAGTATCTAGTATTTCTCGTATGTTGTTCTCATTTTATTATTATTTCTTTATTTCTGGTGGTTTTATCTAAGTCAAAGGTTTTGTCTTCCAGCTCAGAGAGTCTGTCTTCTGTGTGGTCCAGGCTACTATTAATACTTTTGAAGGAGGTCTTCATTTCCTGTATTACTGTCTTCATCTCTAGGAGCTCTGATTGATTTTTTTTTACAGTGTCTACCTCGTCCTGCACATCCTGGAAAGACTTCCTCATCTCTGTCACCACGAATATTCTGAGCTCTCTACTGACCTTCCTGCAAATTCCTCTGTGGGTCATGGTTGAGGAAGAGCCGCTCTGTCCCACCGAGGGAGAGGAAGTTCCCTGTTCTCCCACACGTGCGCCTCTGCGCTGGCTTCTACCATCTGGAGGCTCAGACGCCCTCCTGCTTTCTGTCGTCCCCTCTATAGTGTGTGTGGGGGAGAGCTCTCCTCCTGTCTCTGGACCAGGAGCACCTGGGACCAGCTTGGAGATGTTCAGGAGGAAGGGGAAAACTATGAAGTCTAGAATATTCCTGGGACAGGCTGGGAGGCAGGAAGAAGCCAGGATCACATTCCTGGCTAAGCTTCCCGCCAATTCCTCTGATTGGCTGAGCACAGTCTCCCGCGGGGTGGGCAGTCCCCAGGGATATAAAGGGCTTCCAGCATGCAGCTTTTCCAGCATGCTTCCCTCCCATGGGCAGCAGAGAGCAGCTGAGCTGAGCGGGACCCGCGGCGGGACCGCGGGCTCCGACAGCCTTCCCTGGCAGCGGCCCTGGACAGCGGGAGCTTCCCCAAGCGACAGCCCAGGGTCCCACTGGGATCTCAGGCCCGGGTGGTCGCCAACGCTAGGAGCCCCGCTCCTCCGCGAGAGAAGGCGCCTCGCCCCCTCGGGACCGCGAGCCCGACATGCGTCCGCTGGAGCCCCGCCCCGGCCGGCCCAGCTCCGGAGCCATGGCCCGCGCTGGACTTGGAGCTGCCGGCGCCTTCCGCGGGGGCTGCTGCCTGGCCGCTGCGGGCGGAGGGGGTTTCTCCGTGAGGAGGAAGCTGTGGCTGGAGCGGGGCGCTGGGTGACCCCAGGCCGGCTCCGCAGGAGGAGCAGGGCGCGCGCTCTCTGGCGGATAAGGCACGTGCGCGCTCCCGGCGGTAAGGCACTGCGCGCTCCTGGGGGACAGAGCAGGGCAGGAGCTCTCCTGGTCAGACTGTCCGGAGCCTCGGGACCAGAGCTCCTCCATGTCTGCAGTTAACTACAGTCTGGTAGGTGGATCTGGGGTGGCCTAGGGAGGAGAAAGCAGAGTCCAGCAGGCAGGGAGGGCTCATGGTCAGACCCGCCAGACTGCACCCTCAGTATTTAGGTATCTTTTTAATTGTTTGCAAGAGAGAGAAAGGAAGAGAAAGGGAGGGAAAGTGAGAAAGCGAACTGCAAGGGCCAGGACTCAAACTGCCCTGCGGGCGTCCAGCACCTTAACCACCAAGCCACCTGCCAGCCCCACGACTGTGGATTCTGCCACATCCTGTATGGCTTTTATTTTTGAAATTCACTTCTTTCTCTATGTTCTCTTTTTATTAGTGTATTAATTTATTTTTCTGAGAGAGACACAGAGAGGAGCTTCACCAGCAGAGTCCGCACGGAGTCCACCCAGTCCCAGCCAACCTAGGTCCCAACCGTGAGAACCAGGGAT
This sequence comes from Tupaia tana, assembly GCA_026018925.1. Classification (NCBI taxonomy): domain Eukaryota; kingdom Metazoa; phylum Chordata; class Mammalia; order Scandentia; family Tupaiidae; genus Tupaia; species Tupaia tana. The sequence goes on along the minus strand of JAKSZU010000002.1, from coordinate 135,399,884 downwards.
ACAAGGAAACCTGGGGACACGAGCCCAGGACCTCCATGTGGGACCCCTGACAGCCCGCTGTGGCTGCTGGGCCTCCATCTGGGTCCCATCTCCTCCTTTTATTTTCCATGGCCGACTCTGTGTGCATCGAGTTCCTTAAACCTTATATAGTAAATATATTTACTAGTAAGGTGAAATGTCCCGCGTCAGACAGTCAGGGTTGCCACAGGATACCCGGCTGCCTCTCCTCCGCCATCACTGCTTTCTCCCTCCACCTTGCACCACCTGAGCAAGCATATTCCTTCCGGGAGGATTTATTTGTGCTCGTCTATTTTCCCCATTGTGCCTGCACTCTGTGACATAAGGAACAGCGTCCCAACCCTGCTTTTCTTTCCCACCCACAGGAGATTTCCCCCGGGAAGCTGAGCCTCTCTCTGTCCACCTCCAGCCCGGAGTCCTGGTGGGCTCTGGCTGCAGCGGGGTTCCTGGGAGCTGCCTCCCTCTGGCTGTGCTGGGTGAGCCATCCTTCTGCCCATTCTTTCCCCATGGCACACAGGAGACCCTGAACCGTGCAGAACAGACTTCCATGGAGGGGTGATGATGAGGGGTACCGAAAGGGGGGAGGGGAGAATCCCATGCGATCAGATGAATTTAGAGGTGATCACCATATTATCTGTCCCTGGGAAAGAACGCTCCGTGGAGACTAAGCGAGTCCCCACCGCTCAGGTCAACATGTCTGGAATTCTCTCATCCCTCCCCACATTTAAGTGGATTCTGTTGCAAGGGCTTTTTTGGGTGTGGGTGTCTCTGCCTCAAGGCCAGTCTACACTGGCTCAGGGGCAGGGTCTTCAGGATCCCAGGGACTGTGACGGCTGCCACAGCCCTGCTCTCTGAGGCTGGCTGGCATCGCTAGCAGCCTCCTCTGTCATGAAACAGCAGGGCTGCGTGCCTGTTGCAGAAGGTTTTCCCTCCACTCCCTCTCAGCCACTGCCAACACCATCTTTTTGGTAGCCATCACTTTCACGTCATCTGCTTATTTGCTATTCTTGACCTTCTTTCTTTCTTTTTTTTTTTTTAAAGATATTTTTGCTGTAGGGCCTGTGCACTCACCAAAGAGACAGAGAGAACGAAAGTGAGAAATCACCTCCCAAGGGGGATGGTGACTCCTCAATCCCTTCTCCTTTCTCCTCTCGGGATTTTGGGGATACATGCACAAGCGCCTGGCGTGTTTCCAGCCTGCACATCTGAGACTTGAATCACGGTTGGCTATGTGGGAGCCCAGTGACGTAACCATTACACCATCTGCTGGTCTCAAACCGCCTTGTCTCTAGATAGCATGCATTTGTGCAACTTTTTAATTGTCCTCTTCATATTATTTGTTGATTTTCCAATATTCCCTCTCTCACATGGCTCCCACTTTCACCCCTCCCCCCTGCACCCCCAAACACACACAGTGTCATTTTCCCAGTGCAGGTATGTGTACCTTTTACTGAACTGGAGCCAGAGGTATGATTATTTATTCATGAGATGTTACTTTGCTGAGCCACATGTTAAATCATTTAATTGTCTTTTCAGTTAGAACGCACACTGACCTTTTCCATGGATTTAATAAACACAAGATGCTTCTGTTTTTCTTATCTCCCAACTGTCTCCCAGTTGAATAAATGCTCCTCAATATCTTCAAACCCAAGGTGGCTATTCAAGGTCATTTCCTAGGTGAAGGCTACCTCCACCTTCCCCCCTGAAGGCTTTGTCCATTTCTGGGCCTACCACCCCGCCAGCTTCCCTCTTCTCTTCCTGTTGCCCCTGTGTATCCCTTCTGTTAAAACTTGATCCCTTGGTTTCCAGGTCTCAAATCTTATTTCTCAGTGCACTCTCATCTTTTCCTGGAGCACATCTCTCAATATCCCCAAAAAAATTCACATGTAAATATTTTTTCTGACGCGTGGCCTATATGGGTTTGTTTGTGTTTTACAGATCTGGGTTCAGGCCTCAAGGTCACAGGAAGTGGGCACAAGTGAAGCCACAGGAAGACCTCAGCAGGAGCACAGGTGGCCGTTCTCCTCATCCATGATGACCTGGAGACCTCCTATTTGGGTTTCCCAGCAGGCAACAGAACATGACGGGGGGGGGGGGGGGGGGGGGGGGGGGGGGGGGGGGGGGGGGGGGGGGCTGCTGTCTCAGGACTCTCAGGGTCTTCGCAGTGCGCTCCAGCAGGGGGGCGCTGATGGGCCAGGTGAGCTTGGACAGGCATCTTTAGGGCTTTTGGCGGCAGCTGGTGAGGCCTGGGAATACCTTGGCCACATTTGATGTTCTCACAGTCTGAACTCTTCTGTCTGCTGGGAACCCCTCACCAAGGCGGTCAGGTCCCAATAAATGGAGCCAGGTGTCTGACTCTCTGACGTCGGCCATCACCCACCCCTGAGCTCTTTTTTCACTCCCTTGCCTCCTGTCCTCTCACCTCTGACTCTCAGCCTCTGTCCCTGGTGATATTCTTCCCATCCCATCCTTCTTCCTAGCAGGAAGTTGGTTCTTGGCTCCTGTGGGGACTGATATGCCTTGAGCGACTCAAACACTCATTCTCTTTCATGCTGTCACTGAGATGTCCTTCCAGGTTCCCCTGTCACCCCATTCTGGATTGCCTGGGTGACCCCACATGTACTTTGGCTCCTCAACCGCCCCTCTTCGCTGTCCTTGTTTTCTCTGCAGGACAGACCCTTCTAGCTCCCGCACCATTCCTGGTGGAGACCTGCAGGACAGACGGCGTGTCAGACAGTCCTGGGACTCGACCAACTCCCTGAACCCCCCACAATCACTACCTGTCACCATGGCACTCTCCTGCGCTCGGCCACAATGCACTCCAGCTGTTACCAGTCCCTGGTCATTTCTCAATCAGGACATGACAGCGCCAGGACAGCTCAGTGAGGGTTCTGGGAGCCGGGATTCACTGCTAAGGGTTCACTATTTCTCAGACGTTCACTATTTCTCAGAAGTTCTCAGCAGTTCCAGTGGATATGAATCCAGGAAACAAGAATAATTCTGGCATTGTCCTCCCAGGACCACTCAAATGACAACCTGAACTTGTTAGGGGATGGCCAAGTCCACCTTCACGTTGTCGTGACATCCCACTCTCAAATGTCTCTGCCCCCCCGAGGCTTTCCCGGACACAGAGGTGTCCTACCAACTCCGTGATACCCTGGGAAAGTGGAAGCTGGGATGATGGCGATGTGATTTCTAACCCAGCAGGCCCTGGATTTAAAAAGAGAAGCACAAATTCTTCCAATGGCTGTGATGGAAAATGGTCCTGTAGAAACCCATTTTTCTTGGACCAACGTCCTCTTCCGCTGGGACACAGGCCCAGAGAGTTATCTCTGATGAAATACGTACACCCCGTACACCGCACCGTGGACGTCAACACCTCACCTTACATGTTCTGAGCTTCTCGGCTGCTCCAGCGACCCCACCAGCATCCACACCCTGTGAGAGAGGCTGTCGGCTTCAGAGTGGTGCCAGGTGGAACCCTGTTGGTGGACCCCATTGCCATGGACTCCCCCCAGGTCGTGTTTGTTGTGCAGAGGGCCTCCTCCTTGGAGCCATGTTGTACAGGAGCAGACACTTTAACGTGTCTTTGGCTGCAGCTCTGTGAACAGAAAACGCAACGTCCTGCCCAGAATCAGGTTCTGTCGCTCTGAGATGAGCTGCTTAGTCCTGTGAAGACAGAGGAAACCCGGCGTGGTCTTCCTGTCATTGAGGTGCTGTCTGTCCTCAGAGAACATTGCCACGCTGGTCTCTGTAGCTGGCAGAGCAGACACTCAAAATGTGATACAGAGATTCCTCAGGGAAGTAGTGATTTCAGGGTTAAAGAGACATTAAGATTTCCTACTGATAATTCAGCCTGCAGCAAACAAGCTAGAGTGGTTTAACATATTTGTCAATATCTACTGAATCTGCTGCACAAAGCCATCACAACAGAACGGCAAAGAGATTCCAGATCACCCCTTTCTGCTTGCTCCTGAATGTTCAGATTGAATTAGGAAGAAACACACCAACCATCAGATGACTAGAAATCACCGCAGGGCCACAAGAAATATGGGAAAGCAAGAAAATACCTCTCCTCCAAGGGAAAAGAATAACTCCTCTTCATCCACAGTTCAATGGAAATCATGGAAATGTCTGATAAAGAATTTAGAACATTCATAATGGCGAAGCTAACAGAGATGGAAGAGAAGAGAGACAATGAACTGCAGAAGAGAAAGGAGAAAGAAGCTGAAGAGTTCCAGGAGGTGAGGAAATTCTTGCAAGATCTAAAAGAGGAATTACACACTTTACAAAAGACTCAGACGGAACTGTTAGAGATGAAGGCTATAATACAAGAAGTCAAAATCTCCCTTGAAAGTGTTAAAAGCAGACTAGATCGTACAGAAAATAGAATCTCAGGCATAGAAGAGAAAATTGCTGGCCTAGAAAAATCCACCATGAAGACTGAGAAAATTGCCCCCCAAAATGAGAATAATATAGGAGAAGTACTAGATACCATCAAACGTTCAAACATCTGGATAATTGGCATCCCAGAAGGTGAAGAGACTCACAAAGGCATTGATAATCTATTCCATAAAATCCTGCAAGAAAACTTTCCAAACCTAGAGAGGCATTCAAAGATCCAGTCCCAAGAAATACAAAGGACCCCAAAAGAATCAACCCAAGAAGATCTTCTCCAGGACACATTATAGCCAGGTTGACCAAAACCACAGACAACGACAAGATATTAAGATTGGCAAGAGAAAAACATCAAGTTACCTACAAAGGATATCTCATCAGGCTAACAGCAGACCTCTCATCGGAAAAAATGCGAGCGAGGAAATAATGGGAAAATAGATTCTAAGTGTTAAGAGAAAAGCAGTTTCAGCCATGAATACTGTACTCGGCAAGATTATCTTTCATGTGGGAAGAAAAGAGAACAATCTTAGATAAACAAAACCTGAAAGAATTCATCAGCACCAGACCAGATCTCCAAGAAGTTCTCAAGGGAGTGCTATATCAGGAAAATTAAATACAGACACACAGAAATAAGAGTTCCAAAATTAAGAAAATGGCCAACTTAATTGTAGGAACAAGTCTGGAGTTTAATATTATATCCCAGAAATTAATCGGTAAAATGGAATCATGACAGAAGATAAAGTACATGAGACTGAATTTGTGAAGTATAATTTTATGACTTTTGACTAAAATATTGCTGATTTTCTTGTAGGATTTGTTACTTGGTTGTAAGGATTTGTGTCCCATCTTGAGATATGGATCGGTTCGTGTACCTGCCATTTGAATAGAATCCTAACGTGTTTCCTGGCTTTAAGTTTTAAGCAAAGTTCCATAGCATTTCTTTGATTTAAGTTAAAACTGGTTTTCTTAATAGTACCAAGTGAATTTGCTATTGAAAGTAGTTAGATTATTTAAGAAATTGTGTGATTAATCCAGTGTAGGGGGTGGGGGAAGGAATGTAAGACAACTGTAGACACCAGAGATAGTGTGTGAGAAGAGGATGGGAAAGGACAGAGGGTCAGAAATAGTGGTAAAAAAAAAATACTAGAAACTAGAAATGGAATTTTTTTTTATAATAACATACATGATTAAGCCACTATGCAGTATGTTCTGGATGGGAAATCACATTTTGTATGCTGCGACGATGCTTAGGGAATGAATGTAAATTAAGTTTAAAAAAAAAACAAAAAGGTTCAGGAAAAAAAAATTAAAACAGTTTTTCTAGAAATTAAAAATAATCATTAAAAATACTTATTCAGGAACCAGAAGTTAGCGTAATGGCTATGTCGCTGGACTCCCACGTAGTCGACCGGGGTTCGCGTCCCGGACCCGGTGGCTTAAAAAACTCATGCCGGGCGCGTGTGCGTGTGTGCCCAAGATCCTGAGAGGAGAATGGAGGAGAAGGGATTGCGGTGTGACCATCCCCCCTGGGGGGTGATTTCTCGCTTTCTGTCTCTATGTCTCTCTCTGTCTGTCTGGCGAGCGCACGCGCCCTATAGCGAAAACCTCTCAAAACAAAAACAAAAACAAAAACAAAAAACAAACCTATTCGATGCCTGCAGTAAGATATATACCTCCAGCTAAGTGCTACTTCATAGGATGTTCATTCTACTCACTGAGGCTTATGCCTAAATTTGGACTTGTGCTCATGGAAATGTATATTATCACCTGTGCTTGCTATGAAAATATTTAGATTAATTAAGATCTTTAGTGAATCAGTAAAATGTGTGTGGGGGGGAGGCATACAAAGCAACCATTGATACCAGAGACAAGGTGGGAGATGGTAGAGGGTGAGAGAGAGGGAGTCAAAGATGGGATAAAAACAATATGTAGGGGGACCAGCAGTTAGTGTAATGGCTATGTCGCTGGACTCCCACGTAGTCGACCGCGGTTCGAGTCCCGGACCCGGCGGCTTAAACTCACGCCGGGCGTGTGCGCGTGCGTGCCCAAGATCCCGAGAGGAGAATGGAGGAGAAGGGATTGTGGCGTGACCATCCCCCCTGGGGGGTGATTTCCTGCTTTCTATCTCTCTGTCTCTCTCTGTCTGTCTGGCGAGCGCACGCGCCCTATAGCAAAAAAACCTCTCCAAAAAAAAGAAAGAAAAAAAAAATACGTAGGAAACGAAAAATGGAAAATTGTTTGTTGATAACACATATGTTGATGTGCTTGACTGAACCAATATACAATGTATTCTGGATGGAAAAATCTCATTTTGTATGCTGTAATGATATACAGTGAATAAATGTAAACAAATACATTTAAATAATAAAAAAATAAAAATAATAAAATAAAGTCAAATTGTGTGGGGGGAGGTGAGCTCTCCTCATGTCTCTGGACCAGGAGCACCTAAGGCCAGCTTGGAGATTTTCAGGAGGAAGGGGAAAACTATGAAGTCTAGAATATTCCTGGGCGGGGCTGGGAGGCAGGAAGAAGCCTGGATCCCATTCCTGGCTCAGCTTCCCGCCCTTTCCTCTGATTGGCGGAGCACAGTCTCTGGCGGGGCGGGAAAAGTTCCCTCCTCTGAATCTCCCGCGAACATCCTGGTGCTCAGCCTTCCTTGGCGGGAAAAACGCTGCTCTTTCCCCGGAGCCCCGCCCCTGTGCCAGGGCTGGCGGGCAGTCCCCGGGGTATAAAGCGCTTCCAGCTCGCTCAGACCCGAAGGCGGCAGAAAGCAGCTGAGCTGAGCGGGACTGGCGGCGGGACCGCGGGGCTCCGACAGCCTTCTCCGGCAGCTGCCTTGGACAGCGGGAGCTTCCCGAAGCGACAGCCCAGGGTCCCACTGGGATCTCAGGTCTGGGACGGGCGACAACTCTGCGAACCCCGCGCCTCGCTCCGTCGGGACCGCGAGCCCGACCTGCGTCCGCTGGAGCCCCGCCCCGGCCGGCCCAGCTCCGGGAGCCGCGGCCCGCGCTGGCCTTGGGACTGCCGGCGCCTTCCGCGGGGGCTGCTGTCTGGCCGCTGCGGGCGGAGGGGATTTCTCCGTGAGGAGGAAGCTGTGGTTGGAGCAGGGCGCGGGGTGACCCCAGGCCGGCTCCGCAGGAGGACAGGGCGCGCGCTCTCTGGCGGATAAGGCACGTGCGCGCTCCCGGCGGTAAGGCACTGCGCGCTCCTGGGGGACAGAGCAGGGCAGGAGCTCTCCTGGTCAGACTATCTGGAGCCTCGGGACCAGAGCTGCCTCAATGTCTGCATTTAGCTACAGTCTGGTAGGTGGATCTGGGGTGGCCTAGGGAGGAGAAAGCAGAGTCCAGCAGGCAGGGAGGGCTCATGGTCAGACCCGCCAGACTGCACCCTCAGTATTTAGGTATCTTTTTAATTGTTTGCAAGAGAGAGAAAGGAAGAGAAAGGGAGGGAAAGTGAGAAAGCGAACTGCAAGGGCCAGGACTCAAACTGCCCTGCGGGCGTCCAGCACCTTAACCACCAAGCCACCTGCCAGCCCCACGACTGTGGATTCTGCCACATCCTGTATGGCTTTTATTTTTGAAATTCACTTCTTTCTCTATGTTCTCTTTTTATTAGTGTATTAATTTATTTTTCTGAGAGAGACACAGAGAGGAGCTTCACCAGCAGAGTCCGCACGGAGTCCACCCAGTCCCAGCCAACCTAGGTCCCAACTGTGAGAACCAGGGATACAAGGAAACCTGGGGACACGAGCCCAGGACCTCCATGTGGGACCCCTCACAGCCCTCTGTGGCTGCTGGGCCACCATCTGGGTCCCATCTCTTCCTTTTATTTTCAATGGCGGACTCTGTGTGCATCGAGTTCCTTAAACCATATATAGTAAATATATTTACTGGTAAGGTGAAATGTCCCACGTCGGACAATCAGGGCTGCCAGCCAGTGCCACAGGATACCCGGCTGCCTCTCCTCCGCCATCACTGCTTTCTCCCTCCACCTTGCACCACGTGAGCAAGCATATTCCTTCCAGGAGGATTTATTTGTGCTCGTCTATTTTCCCCATTGTGCCTGCACTCTGTGAAATAAGGAAGTGTCCCAATCCTGCTTTTCTTTCCCACCCACAGGAGATTTCTCCCTGGAAGCTGAGCCTCTCTCTGTCCACCTCCAGCCTGGAATCCTGGTGGGCTCTGGCTGCAGCGGGGGTCCTGGGAGCTGCCTCCCTCTGGCTGTGCTGGGTGAGCCATCCTTCTGCCCATTCTCTCCCCATGGCAAACAGGAGACCCAAAACGTGCAGAACAGACTTCCGTGGAAGGGTGATGAAGAAGTGTAGAGAAAGAGGGGAGGGGAGAATCCCATGCAATCAGATGAATTTAGAGGCGATCATATTATCTATCTCTGGGAAAGAACGCTCCGTGGAGACTAAGCGAGTCCCCACCGCTCAGGTCAACATGTCTGGAATTCTCCTATCCCTCCCCACATTTAAGTGGATTCTGTTGCAAGGGCTTTTTTGGGTGTGGGTGTCTCTGCCTCAAGGCCAGTCTACACTGGCTCAGGGGCAGGGTCTTCAGGATCCCAGGGACTGTGACGGCTGCCACAGCCCTGTTCTCTGAGGCTGGCTGGCATCGCTAGCAGCCTCCGCCGTCATGAAACAGCAGGGCTGCCTGCCTGTTGCAGAAGGTCTTCCCTCGACTCCCTCTCAGCCACTGCCAACACCATCTTTTTGGTAACCATCACTTTCACGTCATCTGCTTATTTGCTATTCTTGACCTCTTTCTTTCTTTCTTTCTTTCTTTCTTTCTTTCTTTCTTTCTTTCTTTCTTTCTTTCTTTCGAGATATTTTTGCTATAGGGCATGTGCACTCACCAAAGAGACAGAGAGAACGAAAGTGAGAAATCACCTCCCAAGGGGGATGGCGACACCTCAATCCCTTCTCCTTTCTCCTCTCGGGATTTTGGGGATACATGCACAAGCGCCTGGCGTGTTTCCAGCCTGCACATCTGAGACTTGAATCACGGTTGGCTATGTGGGAGCCCAGTGACGTAACCATTACACCATCTGCTGGTCTCAGACCGCCTTGTCTCTAGATAGCATGCATTTGTGCAACTTTTTAATTGTCCTCTTCATATTATTTGTTGATTTTCCAATATTCCCTCTCTCACATGGCTCCCACTTTCACCCCTCCCCCCTGCACCCCCAAACACACACAGTGTCATTTTCCCAGTGCAAGTATGTGTAACTTTTACTGAACTGGAGCCAGAGTTACGATTATTTCTTCATGAGATGTTACTTTCCCGAGCCACATGTTAAATCATTTAATTGTCTTTTCAGTTAGAATACACTGACCTTTTCCATGGATTTAATAAACACAAGATGCTTCCGTTTTTCTTATCTCCCAACTGTCTCCCAGTTGAATAAATGCTCCTCAATATCTTCAAACCCAAGGTGGCTGTTCAAGGTCATTTCCTAGGTGAAGGCTACCTCCACCTTCCCCCCGAAGGCTTTGTCCATTTCTGGGTCTACCACCCCGCCAGCTTCCCTCCTCTCTTCCTGTTGCCCCTGTGTATCCCTTCTGTTAAAACTTGATCCCTTGGTTTCCAGGTCTCAAATCTTATTTCTCAGTGCACTCTCTTCTTTTCCTGGAGCACATCTCTCAATATCCCCCAAAAAATTCACATGTAAATATTTTTTCTGACGCGTGGCCTATATGGGTTTGTTTGTGTTTTACAGATCTGGGTTCAGGCCTCAAGGTCACAGGAAGTGGGCACAAGTGAAGCCACAGGAAGACCTCAGCAAGAGCACAGGTGGCCGTTCTTCTCATCCATGATGAGCTGGAACCATCGTATCGGGGTTTCCCAGCAGGCAGCAGAACATGACATGGGACTGCTGTCTCAGGACTCTCAGGGTCTTCACAGTGTGCTCCAGCAGGGTACGCTGATGGGCCAGGTGAGCTTGGACAGGCATCTTTAGGGCTGCTGGTGGCGGCTGGTGAGGCCTGGGAATACCTTGGCCGCCCACGTTTGATGTTCTCACAGTCTGAACAATTTTGTCTGCTGGGAACCCCTCACCAAGGCGTTCAGATCCCAATAAATGGAGCCAGGTATCTGACTCTCTGACTTCGGCCATCACCCACCCCTGAGCTCTTTTTTCACTCCCTTGCCTCCTGTCCTCTTACCTCTGACTCTCAGCCTCTGCCCCTGGTGATATTCTTCCCATCCCATCCTTCTTCCTAGCAGGAAGTTGGTTCTTGGCTCCTGTGGGGACTGATATGCCTTGAGTGGCTCAAACATTCATTCCCTTTCAAGCTGTCACTGAGATGTCCTTTCAGGTTCCCCTGTCACCCCATTCTGGATTGCCTGGGTGACCCCACATGTACTTTGGCTCCTCAATTGCTCCTCTTCGCTGTCCTTGTCTTCTCTGTAGGACCGACCCTTCCAGCTCCCACACCAGCCTAGTGGATACCTGCAAGACAGACGGCGTGTCAGACAGCCCTGGGACTCGACCAACTCCCTGAACCCACCACAGTCATTACACGTCACCATGGCACTCTCCTGGGCTCAGCCACAATGCACTCCAGCTGTTACCTGTCCCGACCTGGTTCGGGCGCCACGTGTCCTGACCCGGTGGGACAGTCGAACAGGTTTCCTGAGGGAAGGAGTGAGAGCCGGAACAAGCAGCACAGTGTCACAGCTCGGAGACGACACAGTGTCATCTGTTTATTGTGGGCAGCACGGTACAGCACGGAGACAACGCAGTGTTACAACTCTTTAGGGTCGCGTCGTCTGTTGTGAGCAGCACGGAGACGACGCGGTGTCACAGCTCTTCAGGCTCGTCTGGAGACGATGTAGTGTTACAACTCTTCAGGGTCGTCTGGAGACTGTGCGGTGTTTCAGTTCTGCAGGCTTTCCAGGGTCGTAGTCTTCCTGGTCTTCTGTGTTGTCTTTGTTGTCTTCCTGGTCGTCTGGCTATTGTGGGCCAGGCATGGTGGTTATATACACGTTGGTGGATCGTAAAGGGTGGTTATGATTGGTTGTAAACGGTGGGCTGTGATTGGTTGTAAACGGTGGGTTACGATTGGTTGCTTTTGGACCAATCATGAGGTGCCGGATATGCAAATCTGAGGGATTCTAGTGGCCAATCATGGCAATTGTTTGCTCTTTGAGAAACCTCGGCAGACTCGCTGGTGCACAGCCTCCCACATATCCCCCTTCTCTGTTTTGAGAGATGAGGTAAAGGCCTGGGGGAATCGTGCCTGTCTTAGGTTGGAGTCATTTATAGAACCATAAGTCCATTCTTACCCGTCATTGGAGAGTCCCATAGCTATGATGGGCCTCCTGTCTTAGGTGGAAGGACTGAACAGTTATTGGTTTCAGCAGACTCTCTTACCCGTCTTTGGCTAACCGATTCAGTGCCTCAGGCGAGACCAGTATAGGGGTGTTGGTCTTCCATAAGTGAGTCAATTTGTTGTTTGAGGAATGACATGTACCTATTAAATATAACAGGTCCCAGTGAGCAAACAATCAAAAAGCCAATAAATGGGCCAAGGAGGGGGAGCGGGAAAGGGAGGAGACCTTTCTAGGCAGACCATTCTACGTCGTTGGAGAGATTGTTGGAGTTGATGTATGTTGTCACGAATGATGCCAGACTTGTTGGCGTAAAAGCAGCGTTCCTGTAAAGCAAGACAGAGACCTCCCTGTTCTGCCAGGAGGAGATTTAAACCTTGTCTATTTTGAAGAACCACCTCAGTCGGGGAATATAGTTGGTCTGAGATAAGACCCTCAGTGACTTGGCATAATAACCCAAGCCAGTGGAGCCAGCAGCTATAGCTGCGGTTAGGGGAACATAAAGGCTGAGAGTTTTGAGATTTAAGAAGGATAGCTCAGGCTAATGTTTGCCAATTAGACAGTGTGAGCCAGCCCTCAGTGATAGCTTCAATTATAGCTAAGGTATACGAAGCAGTAGCTCCGTACTGGGCGACTGCCGCCTTAATCTCTTTTACCATAAACCTGCTGTGGCGGCGCCAAACCTGTCCTTGGGGATCTGTAGTTTCCATAGCAAGGAATGTCTCAAAGTCTGTTGTGTGTGATCCCTGAACTAGTTTTGTTTCTTTGTCTGTACTGGTTTTTAGTTTCTCTAATTGTGATACAAAAGGTATCTGCATGGATAATATTAAACCCACAATGTAGAAAATGCTATATGCTATGTAGACTCTTTTGCTATATCTCTGCATCAGTAACAACACAAACACATGCAGTGGAATAAGGTTGATGATAAACACATAACCACCCCAAGCAGAGACCATATAGAAATATGATAAACAGCAGCACATTGTCCAAAAAACTGACTCAGTTTTTGACTCGTTTTTCTTTGGCTCTTGTAGAGACTTAAGGTTGTTCTTATTTTTTAGTTTTTTGGATTTTTTGGGTTTTGTCTCGCCTTCAGGGCTTTTAACTTCTTCCTCACTATCTAGGGAAATAAGATCCTCTCCCTGTTCTTTTTCAATTTTAGAATTAGCGACCATAGTGGCAAGGGCTTCTTTTAAGTCCTGAATGAATAGTTCGTGCTGACTAAGCTCTTGTTCGTGCTGGCTAGACTCTTGTTCGTGCTGGCTAAGCTCTTGTTCGTGCTGGCTAAGCTCTTGTCCCATTATTACCCTTATTACTTGTCCCATTATTACCCTTATTACTTATAAGTAAGCAATCTTTGTTACTCACCGGGACGATTCTCTGCCGTTCCCTCTCGGACGATTTTCTGCCGTCCCCTCCTCGGACGATTCTCTGCCGTCCCCTCCTCAGACAATTCTCTGCCGTCCTATCTCGGGACGATTCTCTGCCGTCCCCTCCTCGGACGATTCTCTGCCGTCCTATCTCGGGACGATTCTCTGCCGTCCCCTCCTCGGACGATTCTCTGCCGTCCCCTCCTCGGACGATTCTCTGCCATCCTATCTCGGGACGATTCTCTGCCGTCCCCTCCTCGGGTGCTCTTCACTGGATCCTTCGTACTCAGGTCCCTTGTTCGAGCGCCACTTGTCCCGATCTGGTTCGGGCGCCACGTGTCCTGACCCGGTGGGACAGTCGAACAGGTTTCCTGAGGGAAGGAGTGAGAGCCGGAACAAGCGGCACAGTGTCACAGCTCGGAGATGACACAGTGTCGTCTGTTTATTGTGGGCAGCACGGTACAGCACGGAGACGACGCAGTGTTACAACTCTTTAGGATCGCGTCGTCTGTTGTGAGCAGCACGGAGACAACACAGTGTCACAGCTCTTCAGGCTCGTCTGGAGACGATGTAGTGTTACAGCTCTTCAGGGTCATCTGGAGACTGTGCGGTGTTTCAGTTCTGCAGGCTCTCCAGGGTCGTAGTCTTCCTGGTCTTCTGTGTTGTCTTTGTTGTCTTCCTGGTCGTCTGGCTATTGTGGGCTAGGCATGGTGGTTATATACACGTTGGTGGATCGTAAAGGGTGGTTATGATTGGTTGTAAACGGTGGGCCGTGATTGGTTGTAAACGGTGGGTTACGATTGGTTGCTTTTGGACCAATCATGAGGTGCCGGATATGCAAATCTGAGGGATTCTAGTGGCCAATCATGGCAATTGTTTGCTCTTTGAGATACCTCGGCAGACTCGCTGGTGTGCAGCTTCCCACAGTTACCAGTCCCTGGCCATTTCTCAACCAGGACATGACAGCGCCAGGACAGCTCAGTGACGGTTCTGGGAGCCGGGATTCTCTGCTATTCACTATTTCTCAAAAGTTCAAAAGGAAAGGACCAGGATATGAATCCAGGAAACAAGACTAGTTCTGGCATTGTCCTCCCAGGGCCACTCATATGACAACCTGAACTTGTTAGGGGATGGCCAAGTCCAAGTTCACATTGTCATTTCATCACGGTCTGAAACGTCTCTGCCCCCAGATTCTTTCCCGGACACAGAGGTGTCTGATCAACTCTGTGATAACCTGGGAAAGTGGAAGCTGGGATGATGGTGATATGATTTCTAACCCAGCTGGCCCTAGATTTAAAAAGATAAGCAGAAATTCTTCCAATGGCTTCAATAGAAAATGGTCCTTTTCCTTCAATCCATCATTCCGGGACCTATGTCCTCTTCCCCCTTGGACACAGCACCAGGGAGCGGTCTCTGATGAAATACGTACACTCCGTACACCACACTGTGGACGTCGACACCTCACCTTACACGTTCTGAGCTTCTTGCCTGCTCCAGCGACCTTACCAGCACCCACACCCTGTGAGAGAGTTTGGCAGCTTCAAGTGGTGCCGAATGAAACACTGTTGGTGGACCCCATGGCCATGCACTCCCCCCACATTGTGTTTGTTGTGCAGTGGGCCTCCTCCTTGGAGCCGTTTTGTACAAGAACAGACACTTTAACGTGTCTTTGGCTGCAGCTCTGTGAACAGAAAACGCAACGTCCTGCCCAGAATCAGCTTCTGTTGCTCTGAGATGAGCTGCTTAGTTTCCCATGTGAAGACATGGGAAACCCGGCGTGGTCTTCCTGTCATTGAGGTGCTGTCTGTCCTCAGAGAACATTGCCACGCTGGTCTCTGTAGCTGGCAGAGCAGACATTCAAAATGTGAAACAGTGATTCCTCAGGGCTCCTGCGAAGTCGTGACATCAGGGTAAAAGAGAAATGAAGATTTCCTACTGATAATTCAGCCTGCAGCAAACAAGTTAGAGTGGTTTAACATATTCGTCAATATCTACTGAATCTGCTGCACAAAGCCATCACAGCAAAATGGCAGAGATTCCATATCACATCTTTATGCTTGCTCCTGAACGTTCAGATTGAATTAGGAAGAAACACACCATCCATTAGATCACTAGAAATCACCCCAGGACCACAAGTATTATGGGAAAGCAAGAAAATACCTCTCCTCCAAGGGAAAAGAATAACTCCTCTTCATATACAGGCAGTTCAAGGAAATTCATAAAAATATCTGATAAAGAATTTAGAACATTCATAATGGTGGAGCTAACAGAGATGGAATCGAAGAGAGACAATGAACTGCAGAAGAGAAAGGAGAAAGAAGCTTATGAGTTCCAGGAGGTGAGGAAATTCTTGCAAGATCTAATGGAAGAATTACACACTTCAAAAAAGAATCAAACAGAACTGTTAGAGATGAAGGCTATAGTACAGGAAGTCAAAACCTTCCTTGAAAGTACTAAAAACAGACTAGATCATACAGAAAATAGAATCTCAGGCATAGAAGAGAAGATTGCTGGCCTAGAAAAGTCCACCACATAGACTGAGGTAATTGCCCCCCAAAATGAGAATAATATATGAGAAGTACTAGATACCATCTAACGTCCAAACATCCAGATAATTGGCATTCCAGAAGGTGAAGAGACTCTTGCCATAGGGCGGGCGCCACCACGCCCCAGGTGAAGAGACTCTTAAGGGCATTGATAATCTATTCCATGAAATCCTGAAAGAAAACTTTCCAAACCTAGAGAGGCACTCAAAGATCCAGTCCCAAGAAATAAAAAGGACCCCAAATAGAATTAACCCAAGAAGATCTTCTCCAAGACACATTATAGCCAGGTTGACCAAACCACAGAGAAAGACAAGATACTAAGATCAGCAAGAGAAAATCATCAAGTTACCTACAAAGGACATTCCATCAGGCTAACAGCAGACCTCATATCGGAAACAATGCAAGAGAGGAAATAATGGGAAAATAGATTCTAAGTGTTAAGAGAAAAGCAGTTTCAGCCATGAATTCCATACCCAGCAAGATTATCTTTCATGTGGGAACAAAAGAGAAGAACATTCTCAGATAAACAAAACCTGAAAGAATTTACCAGCATCAGACCAGATCTCCAACAAGTTCTCAAGGGAGTGCTATATCAGTAAAATTAAATACAGACACACAGAAATAAGAGTTCCAAAACTAAGAAAATGGCCAACTTAATCATGGGGACAAGTCTGGAGTTGAATATTATATCCCAGAACTTCATTGGGAAAATCAAAACATAATAGAAGATAAAGTACATGAGACTGAATTGGTGAAGAATAATTTTATGACTTTTGACTAAAATATTGCTGATTTTCTTGTAGACTTTGTTATCTAGTTGTAAGTATTTGTGTCCTGTCTTGAGATATGGATAGGTTCATGCACCTACCATTTGAAGAGAATCCTAACCTGTTTCCTGGCTTTAAGTTTTAAGCAACTTCCATAGCATTTCTTTCATATAAGTTAAAACTGGTTTTCTTAGTAGTACCAAGTGAACTTGCTACTGAAAGTAGTTAGATTATTTCAGAAATTGTGTGATTAATACAATGTGGGAGGGAAGGAATGGAAGACAACTGTAGACACCAGAGATAGTGTGAGAAGAGGGTGGGAAAGGACAGAGGGTTAGAAATAGGGGTAAAAAATACTAGAAACTAGAAATGGAAAATTATTGACGATAACCTATATGATTAAGCCACTACACAGTGTATTCTGGATGAGAAATCACATTTTGTATGCTGTGATGATTCTCGGTTGATGAATGTAAATTAATTAATTAAAAAATGTTTCAGAAGAAAATTACTGTGCACTTGTCACCAGGTTCTAACTTTGTCCATATTTTTAGTTTAAGGGATTTTGTGAATCAAAAAAATGTGGAAGATAAGTTCAGTATTGAGGAGAGAGAAGTGAAAAGGGAAGGAATCAAGGGAACCAGCAGTTAGCGTAATGGCTATGTCGCTGGACTCCCACGTAGTCGACCGCGGTTCGCGTCTCGGACCCGGTGGCTTACAACTCACGCCGGGCATGTGTGCGTGCGTGCCCAAGATCCCGAGAGGAGAATGGAGGAGAAGGGATTGCGGCGTGACCATCCCCCCTGGGGGGTGATTTCTCGCTTTCTGTCTCTATGTCTCTCTCTGTCTGTCTGGCGAGCGCACGCGCCCTATAGCGAAAAAACCTCTCCAAAAAAAAAAAAAAAAAAAAAAAAAAGGAAGGAATCAAAAAGTAAAAGTATGCTTAACTGACAAAAAAAAGAGAAGCTATTTGCTGATAAATTATAGAGTAATATATTAGGCTTAACTAATATTCATAGCATTTGTGCTGGAAAAATAAATGTACACTGTAAAGATGTGATTAAATGTACATAAATTAATTAATTTATAAAAAAGAAAGAAAATAATTGAAAGCAAAAGCTGGTTCTTTAAAAAGATAAACAAGATTGACACACCATTAGCTAGACTAATTAAGAAGAGAGAAAGGAACCAGATAAGTCAAATTTGCAATGAATCAGGCAACATTACAACAGACATAACCGAAATGCAAAACATCATTAGAGGATACTATGAGCAACTATATACCAACAAAGAAGAAAAGGTGGATGAGATGGACAAATTTCTGGACACATATAATTTACCAAGATTGACTCAGGCGGGCATTAAAAGCCTGAGTAGACCTATAACAATCAATGAGATTGAATCAGTAATAAATAACCTTTCAACAAAGAAAAGTCCAGGTCCTGATGGCTTCACTGCTGAATTTTACAGAACTTTTAAAGAAGAGGTAATACCCCCAACCTACTATGCTGTTTCTAGAGATCCAGAAGAAGGAAACCCTTCCAAATTCATTCTATGAAGCCTCCATTACCCTCATCCCCAAAACGGATAAAAATACAACCAAAAAGGAAACTACAGACCTACATCTCTGATTAATATAGATGCAAAAATTCTCAACAAGATACTTGCTAACTATATTCAACAGCATATAAAAAAGGTTATTCATCACAACCAGGAAGGCTTTATTCCAGGGATGCAAGGGTGGTTCAACATACGTAAAAACATAAATATAATGTACCATATCAACAGAAAGAAAGGTAAAAACCATATGATCATTTCCATTGATGCAGAAAAAACATTTGACAAAATACAACATTCCTTTATGATTAAGACTGTCAGTAAAATTGGCATAGACAGATTGTTCCTCAGTATACTAAAAGCCATCTATAAAAAACGTATAGCTAACATTATATTGAATGGGGAAAAGCTGAAAGCTTTTCCACTAACAACTGGTACAAGACAAGGCTGCCCACTTTCTCCGCTCCTATTCAATATATTGCTGGAAGTCCTAGCCAATGTGATCAGAAAAGAGAAGGAAATAAAAGGCATTTCAATAGGGAAAGAAGAGCTGAAATTATCTCTGTTTGCCAATGACATGATTGTATACATAGAAGACTCAATAGTATCCATGAAAAAACTTCCCTAACTAATAAATACATACAGTAAAATGGCAGGATACAAAATTAACTTACAAAAATCTATAGCATTTCTATATACAAACAACAAGCAGACAAAGACAGAACTGAAGAAAGTAATCCCATTTACCATAGCAACAAGAAGCATAAGATACTTAGGAATAAAACTAACCGAGGAAGTCAAAGACCTCTACAAGGAAAACTATGAAAATCTTAAAAAGAAAATCGAAAAGGACACTAAAAAGTAGAAGGACATCCCACGTTCCTGGATTGTGAGAATTAATATACTCAAAATGTCAATCCTGCCCAAATTAATCTACATATTTAATGCAATCCCTATAAAATTACAAGAGACATTTTTCACAGATCTAGAAAAGACAATCACAGAATTTGTCTGGGACCATAAAAGACCCCATTTTGCTAAAGCCATCCTGCACAGGAAGACCAAAGTAGGTGGCATCTTACTTCCTGACCCCAAAATATATTACAAAACTGAAATAATCCAAACAGCATGATATTGGCACAAAAACAGACCTGAGGACCAATGGAACAGAGTACAGACTCCAGAAATAATCCCCAAAACATATAGCCCACTCATCTTTGACAAAGGGTACCAGTTAATCCAGTGGGAAAAGGGAAACCTCTTTAGCAAATGGTGCTGGAAAAACTGATAATCCACCTGAGGAAAGGTGAATCTGAACCCCTATCTGTCACCATTAACAAAAATCAACTCAAAGTGGATCAAAGATCTAAACCTAAGACCGCAAACTATAAAACTACTGGTGGAAAACACGGGGGAAACTCTGGGAGACATTGGGATAGGTAAAGACTTAAGCAAGACCCCCAAAGCACAGGCAACAATTCCCAAAATAGACAGGTGGGATTACATCAGATTAAGAAGTTTCTGCACAGCAAAGGACACCATAATTAATGTGAATTGACAACCCTTGGGATGGGAGAGAAATTTGTTACTGTGCCTTAGATAAAGGACTGATAACCAGAAGAACTCAAGGAACTCAAGCGGCTTACCCAGAAAAAAATGATGAACTCAATTAAAAGATGGGAAAATGAGCTGAATAAACAACTATCCAAGGAATACATATGACCAGCCAAAAAGCATAAGAAAAAATGCTCAACATTCCTCATTGTAAGAGAGATGCAGAGCAAAACCACAATGAGATACCACCTAAC
This sequence comes from Tupaia tana, assembly GCA_026018925.1. Lineage (NCBI taxonomy): Eukaryota > Metazoa > Chordata > Mammalia > Scandentia > Tupaiidae > Tupaia > Tupaia tana. The sequence continues at coordinate 135,380,083 of JAKSZU010000002.1, read as the reverse complement.
CCCAGTCAGAATGGTGAAGATTAAAAAAACAAATAATGATAAGTGCGTGCAGGGATGTGGTGAGAGGGGAACACTCCTACACTGTTGGTGGGAATGTAAATTGGTCCAGCCACTGTGGAGTACAACATGGATGTTCCTCAAAGACCTTCAAATAGAACTACCATATGATCCAGCAATTCCACTCCTGGTTATCTACCAAAAGACATAAGAATGCTCAGTTGGAAAAGCGCTTGCCCAACTGCATTCATTGCAGCATTATTCGTGATTGCTAAAACATGTCACCAACCCAAATGTCCACAAACAGATGAATGGATTGAAAAGTTGTGGCACCGGGACCAGCAGATGGCATAATGGTTACATTGCTGGACTCTCTCATAGTCAACCGCAATTTGAGTCCTGGACCTGGAGGCTTAAACTCATGCTGGGCATGTGTGCATACGTGTCCAAGATTCCAAGAGGAGAGTGGAGGAGAAGGAATTGTCCTGTGGCCATCCTTCTGGGGGGGGGGGGTCATTTCTTGCTTTCTGTCTCTATGTCTCTCTCTGTTTTTCTGGAGAGTGCACGTACCCCATAGTGAAGACCTCTCAAAAAAAAGAAAGAAAAAAGAAAAATTGTGGCACATATACTCCATGGAATACTATTCAGCCAAAAAATTAAGGCCCCTGAATTTGATAGTTAGTGGACAAATATGGAAGATATGTTGCTGTGTAAAGGAAGTCAGGCTATGAAAGAAAGACATTGTATGTCTCCACATAACATGTACTGACTGTCCGCACTCTATGGTAGAGACTGAAAGACTGGAGAACATAAAAGCATTAAAAATTGTAATGGACACTAGAGAAAAAATCGAAAGGAAGTGTGGGAGGGGAAGAGCATAGGAGAGGAAATTTGTGGAAAAGTAGAGAGGTAAGACACTTGTGGGACACAGATATGGTTTATTATGTGTTGACGAGGATGTGTATATTATTCTCAGCTGGGCTGCACTGAGGTATATATCATGCTGGGCAAAATCTCTTTATAATCTAAATTATATATAGCAATTGAAAGAATAATAATAATAATACATTTTTTAAAAACAAAAAACACACAGAGCACATGTCCCTGGGTGCTCCAAGTCCCCAAGGGATATTGCGGTGTGGCCACCCCACAACCTCCTTTCCAGCACATTCCTTATAGCAGATTTAAATAACAAAAAGAAAAGAAAAAGGAACCTGGGGTGAGAGGAATAAAAGTATCTTGCAACAGGTAATGGAGAACCCACAATGTATACACATGTATGGGCTCTAGGTCCAGAAGAGCCATGGCTCACTTAGGATAGAGCAGTGGCATGGTGGTTAAGGTGCTGAACTCCATATGGCCTACCTTGGTCTCAGCCCGGGACCTGGTGGCTTGAAAATTGCGCCAGGAGTGTGTTCGTGCATGCGTGCATAACCAAAATCCTGAGAGAACAATGGAGGAGAAGAGATTGTGGCATGGCCATCACCCTCTTCCACTCCCTGGGGTAAACTCACATTCTCTCTGTCTCTGTATCTCTCCAGGCAGTGTGTGCACCCTGGATTCTCACACAACCAACTGCAGTTCGAGTCCTGGGCCTAGCAGCTTGCTTTCTCACATTCCCTTTCTCTTTCTCTGTCTCTGTCTCTCTCTGGTCAAATTAAAAAATAAGAATAATAATAACAAGTGGAATTAAATAATTCTTTAAAAAATAAAAAAGGGGACCAGCAGTTAGCGTCATGGCTATGTCACTGGACTCCCATGTAGTCGTCTGTGGTTTGCGTCTCGGTCCCGGTGACTTCAAAAATTCTCGCCGGACATGTGTGCGTGCATGCCCAAGATTCTGAGAGCAGAATGGAGGAGAAGGGATTGCGGCATGGCCATCACCCCTGTGGGGTGATTTCTCACTTTCAGTCTCTGTCTGTCTGGCGAGCGCACGTGCCCTATGACAAAAAAAACAAACAAACAAACAAAAAAACTCTCCAAAAAATAAACAAATAAACAAATAAGTAGTTAAAAAGGAAAGAAGAAAGAATATCCAGAACATGTGGCACAGGATTTGTGGGCCAATATTCCAATATTTATCATTTCTTAAGTCACTGAAAAGTCCACTGAGGGTTTCATTAACCACACCCAACACCTCAGACAGGGAGACTCAGAGGTTAGGAAGGTGGTGCAGTGGGGTGGACCCAGGGGATGTTCTCTCAGAGCTGGTCTTGACTTGGCCTCATGGACTCCCTAGTAGGTGGGGGGTATGACTCTGCACCCCACCAAGTGAGCTGTTTCAGTGCCCCAGAGCCTTCTATGACAGGAGGCCAGTAGGCTCAGGGCTCAGGACGTCAGGGGCTGTGTGACCCCTGCTGAACCACAGGAAAGTCCTCCATCCGGTGTATATTTCTGTTTTGTTTTGTTTTTGTTTTTGCTACAGGTTCATGCATTGGCCAATGAGAGAGAGAGAGAAGGTGAGAAAGCATCCCCCCAGGGGGGACGGCCACACTGTAATCCTGTCTTCCCCATTCTCCTCAGGACTTTGGGTACACACATGCACACCCGGTGTGTTTTTCAAGTCTCCAGGTCTGGGACTCGAACAGCAGTTGACCATGTGGGGCCAGCTGCCGTAATCACTACACCTCCTCGCTGCCCCCAGGTATACTTCAAGACCTTTGGTGACACAAGAGATGAGTAGACACTGGAGATACAGGAAGCGCAAAAATAAGACATTGGTGATATGGAGCTCACATCGTCATGGATAGACACTTAACAAAGAGAAGAATGTAAAATTGCCACTGCACAGTGAGCGGACATCTCAGGACACTGTGACAGCGGGCAGCGGAGACTAGCAGGTCCCCTAGCACCGTTATCAGTGATACATAGAGGTGTGAGGAGGCACAGTCTTACACAAGGACAAGAATGAGCTCTGGGGCCTCCCCGTGCATACCGGGTGTGCACACGGCTTCTGGGGGATAACTGTATGGGAAGGCCCTGCTGGGGGTGCCTGTCCCGCTGTCTCCTTCATGGAAGAAGTAAATAGATCAACTTAAAGAACAAGTTTGGGGCAGGGTGGGGGCAGCAAGTATTGTTGTGGTTAAGACTGTGGATTCCCACATGGGCCACCACAGTTACAGTCCCGGACCCCATGGCTTGAAAATCATGGTGGGTGGGCTGGCAGTTGGCAAGATGGTTAAGCATGCTGGACGCCCCCCGCATGGCTGATGCAGTTTAAGTCCTGGACCTGGTGGCTTGCTTTCTCACTTTCTCTCTCTTTCTCTCTCTCTATATATGTATAATATAAATTTACTCTCTGGTCAAATTAAAATAACTAAATAAATAAAGTTAAATAAAATAATTCTTTTTTAAAAATATCATGCTGGGTCCATGCGGCAGCATGTTCAAAATCCCAGAGGGTAGAGGAGGAGGGACTGTGGCATGGCCAATCCCCTAGGGGGTGATTTCTCACTTCCCCTCTCTCCGTCTGGTGAGTGCACACGCCCAATGACAAAAAGAAAAAAAAAAGTTTGGGAATTAAAAATAAAATCATAAAATTGTGGAAATGAATAATACAATAGGTAAATTGGAAAGTAAAATTACAATGAAATGACTGCAAAAAAGGAAAGAAAAAATATAAGAATATCATACTGTCTATCAAGGAATTCTAACAGCATCATTATGCAAGTTTCACAAAGAATGGTGAGTAGGAAATGATTTTAAAAATAATTCGGGAGTGTTTCTCAGAGCTTACAGAAGGAGGGTTACTCTTCAAATGGCCCTGTGGTCCCCACCAGGCTCTCACTACAGTGGGTAAAGTAGACCCAGAGCTCAATCATCATGAGTGAGTTTGAGTCCCAGAGTTGGCGACTGAAAAACATGCCCGTGAGGACACCAGAGTACGCATGCCCCAAATCCTGTCAATTCTACGAGAAACTGGAAAACAGGAAGTGAAGTGAAATGTCCGTGACCAGCAGGAAAGGCAGCTAGTCCACCCCATGCACCAGGAAACTGGGAGAACACTGAGATTTCTTGTGCTTACATATTCTGGGCAGTCTGTCCGGGCTCCTTTGTAATTAGGATCTGTCCCTTTGAAGTCCTGAGACAGTTGGCCAGAATTTCATCTTTACCAGCCATTTCCTGAGCGCCTTGGGAAGGGCGACCTGCAGGGCTGGGCTGTGAGAAGGGGCAGGCCGGTCAGGTCAGCTAGCACAGCGCTGCGGGGACTCCCCTGTGGGTCCTGGGGCGCCTTGGCCATTGGCGCTGTGGGAATGGGAGGCAGAAAGTGAAAGCCCCGCTCCCTTGGGCGGTCTCTGGAGTGGGAGGCGGAGAGACCGGTGAGGCAGGGCTGGGGTTCCGGGAGCAGGACTTTAGTTAGAGTGGAAGGCTCTCCCCCTCCCCGAGGGCAGCGCGGGGAAGCCCAGACAGGACCGTCTTCACAGGCCGGTTGGAAGATGCCCGCGGGGACCTTTCATCCCCGGTGGAGTCTGGGAGCAGCGCAGGTGCGGGCGGGTCTGCTTCTCCTGCAGTTAGGCGCGAGGCCCTCCCCAGCGCCCTGCCCAGGGACTGACCACCTGCAGCCGGCGGCGGGCGACGGGGAGCCTTAGCCGCCCCTCCTTCGCTGCAAGAGGCCCACTCCTCACCTCCTTCTCAGCTGACCTCCTGGTCTAGACTCCAACTCAGACGTCTCAGGAAAAGGAAGCAGGCGCCTGGATTAGCCCAGCCGCTACCGCCGGTGATTGGCGGGCTGAGCACCCCCGCCCACCCGCCCCGCCCCCTGCGCGCCTTGCCCCGTCGCCATTTAGGAGCACGCCCCCCTGCGGCTCTTTCCCTGGCCCGCAGCGCTCCTGTCTTTCCCCAGCGGGCACCCGCTCCTCTCTGTGAGCTTCCAGAGTGCCAGGCGCCTGCTGCGAAGACCTGGGGCAGCACCTCAGATGAGTAACCCGGGCTGGGGGCGCTGAGGCCGCCGCACCCCCGCCTCGTCGATCCCGGGGCCCAGCTCCAGCCGGGCAAGCGTCTCTCCCCTGCGCCCCCAGGAGGGCCATGGATTCCAGTTCCGGGAGTCGCTGCCTTTCTCCCTGGTCTGAGCGATCTACCCGCCCGCGTCCTCTGGGAGCTTCCCGGGGTCACTGTCTGCTCCTGGGCTCGTCTGGGCTTCTCCAGACCCTGGCCTGCCTCTTGCTGCCACTCATCGCGCCCCGAGGGCCAGAAATCACTTTCCTAATGGGGGTACTAGGCTTTGCCAGGAGAGAAGCCCCTCAAGAGCTTGCTAGATCTCCAATGGATCTCTAGGTGTCCCTAGACCTCAACTCCATTTTGTCCCCATTGGAATGAATGTAAAGAAAGTTTAAACCAGGAACGTTGTAAAGCCCGTAAGTCCCAAATCACTCATTTTCCCATGTCTTCCCTTTTAAACATCTCTTTCCAATTTTATTTTATTTTTGATTTTTAGAGGACTTGTTTCTTTTTATATTTTTTTAGGCTATGTTGCAATTTATTCTTCATCACCATTATTTTTAATTTGACTAGAGAGAGACAGAGAGAGAAAGGAAAAGTGAGAAAGCAAGCCACCAGGTCTGGGACTCAAACCTTGGTAGCCAGATGGGAGTCCAGGGTCAGCCTTGTGGGAGTCCAGGGTCTCACCACCAGGACACCTGAGGGCCCCTCTTTCTCCTCCTTCTCCTCCTCCTCCTTCTTCTTCATTTTTTTTTTCCTTAAGAAAGATTTTTTGCTATAGGGCACCTGTGCTTACCAGAGAGACAGAGAGAAGGTGAGAAATTGGACCCAAGGAGGAAGGCCACACCACAATGCCCTACCACCCTCCCCTTGGGGTTCTGGGCACAGATGCACAGGAGTCTGGCATATTTTTCAACCCACCGGGTTGGGGACTTGAACTATGTGGTTCTCCATAGGATCTAGTGCCATAACCATCATGCCAACTGCTGGCCGAGATTTTTCTTTTCTTTTTTTTAAAATGTTGCTGGAGGGTGGGGCTGCAGGAGAGTGACATAAAGAAGTGAGAAAGGGGACAGGAAGTGACCACACCACAGTCCCCTCTCCTTCCTCCCTTCCTCCTTTCTGGATTTTAGGCAGGCAGGCACTCCCGCTGGGGCGTTTCTCAGGCCACCAGGTCCAGGACTTGAACAGGGCAGTCACCTCCAGCTCCTGGTCAGCTGCCTTCACCACTGTCACCTGGCCCCGGGGCTTTTTTTTTTTAAGGGCCATTTCCTGAAAGCATATGAGAAAGCGTGGTAACATTTCCAAGGAAGGACATTTAGGTCTGATCTAGAGGGCAGATCCCGAGAGAGCAGAGGACAGCAGATCACACAGTCTTATTTGGGGGAGGGGTCTCTCAGAGGGACGGCTATAGGGGCGGCAGGGCCCCAGTCCTTGTTTTGTTCGCTAGTTTGAAAGGGCAAGAGATCGAGTGTGGGAGTCCGTCTCTGGCTGACCCGAGGTCCCCAGTTGGCTCTCCTGTGTGACCTGCGGTGGTGTCCCCCCACCCCCGCTCCTGGGCAGGGATCACTAGTGGGTGTGCAGATGGCAGCAGCTGAAGCCACATTCCCCTTCTGGAACTGGGGCCTCATGGAGCTCAGGCCTCGCTGAGAGCTGGGACCAAACATCCCAGGGACCAGGGTCACTCCTGGCCGTGGGAGCCCCACTCAGGCGGGAAGGAATTGCCAGCCTCAGGCTTTGGGTGATGCTCCTCAAAATGCCACCACTGTGCAGCCTGCCTGGCAGGCCTAGGGACCCTCTGTGGTCGGTGAGGGGGGCTCCTGGTTCTCAGCTAGGCCTGGCCCTGCACTCCCCCACTCCCACCCCTCCTGTTTAATCTCCCCTTTGAACACCAGCACACAGCACTTTAGGGGGCAGGCCACCTCAGGACCAAACTTAACCCCAGGGAGAGGGCACAGGTGAGGTCCAGGAAGGCCTGTAGGGGCCTCCAGTGAGCAAGCCTGCATTTCAGGAGCCAGAGTTCAGAGTTCAGAGTTCAGCTGGGAGCAGGTGACCCTCACAGCAGATCCTGATCACATGATGTTCCTCTCTCCTCTCCTGTTCACTGAGGGCACAGCCCCACACTCCCAGCCACACCCTGAAGCCACCTGGGCGGTGGTGGCTTCCACATCAGCCACTGGAAAGAGAGCAGTGGGAAGGGCAGCATCCCAGCGACATCAAGTTCCCTATCTGCAAAGGGGCAGGCCAGACAGGAACAGGGAGACCAGGGTGACCCGTGGCTGGCCAGCGGCCCCCTGTCCGTCCCCTCCGTCCTGCTGTCACGGGTCACGGCCCGTCCCAGGGAAGCAGGTGCTTGTCTAAAGGCGGGAAGTGGTCCCCAAGAAAATGACTAGGAGATGGGCTGGCAGCCAGGGACGAGCATGTCGCTCAGTGCCGGGACACAGCTCTCTGTGAGGAGCAGGGACCTGTCTGGGGACATCTCTCACCCTGGGGGTGCCGTGTACAGTGAGGTTCATGATCTGACACTCGGGGCTGTAGTTCCAAAAGGCAGTGCTGACACGCAGACCCGGCCCGCTCTCTAACGCCGGGACCACTGTTTCATGGCCTGTTACCTCCATGACAACGGAAGTGGGTGGGGTTTTGAAATTATCCGGGATTTTACCCCTAAAGGCATTGCTGGTGCATTTCAGAGAGGTTACTACCAGTGTTACAACGAGTCTGTCACCGTGAGGAAAGGGGGTGTTCTGGGGTGTCTATGGCGCTGGCCACTTACGTGCTCTCCAGCTACCGCCTTTCCTACAAGGAACTCAAACAGGAGCGCGACGCAACGACCACTGACGGGGCCGCGTGGAGGCCGGGCACTGACCCGGGCTTCATCTCCTCGGCTTAGCTCCCTCCAAAGGGACTTGTTGAGTCCTTTCACATCCCAGTGGGGAATTCACATCCAATAAAAGATGACTGGTATGGGGGAAAAAAAAGAAAGAAAAAAAAGAAATGATAGGCGTTTTTAAGAAAAGCGTGTGAATGAAAATGAGTCCAAGTGTCTCCTGTGAAGATGTGAGCCACTTCTACGGTGCATTCCTGTCTCATGGCAGAACATTTTGAAGACTGAAAAATAAAATAATCAAAATGCTTCGTTTCTTTCTCTTAAAAAAAAAAAAAAGTGGTTCCCAAACCCTTCAAGCACCCCCAGTCTCTTCGGCCACTGAATGGGCCCCGCTTGCCCCCAGGGGTGTGGCCAGGGTAGACCGGGTCCCTGCTCTCCCATGATCCTGAGGGTGTGGTCCCCAGCCCCAGCGTCCCCGGGCAGCGAGCAGCTGCATTCTGATCAGGACCTGGTGGTGCCAAGGGTGCAGACGCCCTTCCTGTCAGCCTAGAGTCTGAGCTTCCCAAAGTGGCTGGGCATGATCCAGTCAGAACTGAAAGAACACGGGGGTGGGGACGGGCCCTCACACCGCGAGCCCCCCTCATGGGAAGACCAGGAACCTCTGTTTAGTTCCCGGGGTCGAAAGCTCCAGGCTGCTGGCTCTGACCCTGTCCCCGTGGACACCCTGACTACTGCCATGGAACTAAATACGAGCGGGCGTTCCCTTTGAAGGAGCGTGCAGCCGGGCTCCAGGCCTTGCTCAGGGAGAAGTCCCAGCGAGAAGTGATAAGTGCGCAGCTCCGGGTCCCTGATTTCTTCAGCAGGCCTTTCCCAGGACAAACCCAGTTCCTGAGTCCTGCCAGCACCTCGGTAAAGGGTGCCAAAGGCCTTTTTTCCTTTTTCTTTTTAAATTTTCAGATTTTGCTATAGGGCTTGTGCTTGTTGGAGAGAGAGACAGAGACACACACACAGAGAGAGAGAGGGAAAGTGAGGACTCACCCCCAGGGGAAGGCCAAGCCACAGTCCCTTCTCCAGTCTCCTTTGGAGATGTCAGGATTTGGGGCACGTGGCCCACTTGGCCAGCGAACTTCTAAACAAGTCATCAGGTCCGGGACTGCGCCCTCAGTCTGCAACCTGTGATCTTGCACCCCAGCATCCCTGCCACCTGCTGGGCTCAGAGTGAGCCTTTCATTTGTTTAGTTTAAATTTTAACATTTTTGCCATAGGATGTGGGCGCTCACTGAAGAGACAGAGACAAAGAGATGGAAAGTGAGAAGGACCTTCAAGCCACCTGGTCCAGGACCCTAGGGAGAGTCGCCCTGTGGCAGTCCAGGGCCTTAACCAGCTGGCCATCTGCTGCCCCCTGTCCCCCTCCAATAGCAGGTGGAGCGCAGAGGCAGAGTCCCCCAGTGCATCCTGTCCTGAGAGTGGCAGAGGCAGGGCTGCAGGGGCACTTGCCATGGGCCTGCGTGTGGGCGTCCTTCTGTGGGGCTTGGGCACGGGGTGGAGACACAGGGGTGAGATTTGGGAGGACAGGAGTCAGGACAAATCCCTGCAGTTTCTCTCCTTGCGGTGAGATCTCAGGACCCAGTCTGTGTTCTCTCTTCTCGGGCACTCTCCCCTTCTCTGTCAGTCTGGGAACATCCTGTCTGTGAGTCAGGGGCTTCCTGTCCACCCATCACTGCCATCAGCCCCCAAGCTCTCCCTGTACCAGGACTTGTCCCTGCAGCCAGTTTCACACTATCTAAGCTTTGGCTCTTTTGCTCTGACCATAAAAATTAAAGACAAATTTTAAAAAGAAATTTAGAAATGTAGAAGATATGATGAGAGTGGCATAAGGGGTGTGGATCACCAATATGGTCCCTCTGAGAAAACAGGAGTTTCTCCAACTTCCTGGGGCTTCCTGACTTTGAGGTCTTCTTTCTGAACTCATTTCGGAAATGAGCAGACAGAACCCCCAAGGCCCCACATCCTCAGTGTCCTAGTGGCGCCACCACAGTCTGCCCCTCCAGGACTCCTCTCAGGTCTCAGAGCACTTCCACGGGGCTCTGACTGGGCTGGGTGGAGTCCCCAGGACTGTGGGTGAGGTGACAGACCCTGACCTGCCCTGCATTTAGAAGCAGGACATGGTGGCTGAGCTGTCAATTTCCCACGTGGCCGACTGCAGTTTGAGACCTGGACCTGGCTGCTTGCTTTCTCATTTCCTCTCTCTCTCTGTCTGTCCCTCTCTGGTGAGTGCACATGCCCTATAGCAAATTAAAAAAAAATATTAAATATTTCTAAAAAAGAAAGAAAGAAAGAAAGAAAGAAACAAACAAACAAACAGAAGGGGACAGGGCTGTATACAGGACCTAAGCCCTCCGGGTCACCCCAGGGGCAGGTAGAGAGCTGTAGACTCCCAGGCCTGTCCCCAGCAGTAGAGGGACTCAGTGTGCGTCCTCCCTCCTCAGAGGAGGGCTGTGGTGGAGCTAGTGGGTGCCCCCAGACAGCGCAGGCAGCACAGGGACTAGGCTCTGAGGTCCTGGCATCCAGCCGGGGGCTGCGTGCTCAGAGCTCTGCACCCCACCACAGTCAGAAGAGAAGTGTGCTAGGAGACCTGGCAGGTGGGGCATGTGACTCTGTGTATTCCAGTGATTATTTTAGATCTGTGTGGCACAATAGCATTGGATAACACAGATGGTTAACGTATTTTTTCTTCAATTAAAAAAATTGTGATAGGATTCATGTGTGCTGCAGGAGGGGAGAGAGAGAGAGAGCATCTCCTGGGAAGGGGACCACCCTGCCACCACTTCTCCATTCTTCTCTCAGGATTTCAGGCACACACATACATGCTTGGCATGTCCTTGAAACTGCTCTGTCTGGGAGTTGAACCACACAGTCAGCCACACGGGATCTAGCCACCTTAACCCCACGTCACATAACTGGTTCATGGTATTTTTGTAGTGTGCTGCAGTACTAGCTCTAAACATCCCGCGGGTCCTGCCTGCAGGGCACGGGCACGGAGCAGTGGCTGGGATGTACTTCACAGTGGTGTGTGTGTGTGCACGTGTGTGTGTGTGTGTGTGCACAGAAGCCTCGCTCCCTTCCCACAGCGCGTTTGCACCTGTTCAGCACTGCCACCTCCGCGGAGTTCCTGAACATGCTGGAAAACTGAGAATCCGTGTGCTTCATGACAGGTAAGGTCGTGTAAGGCGTGCAGTAGGTGAAGACTTCACAGGTGGGGTCGGGCAGTCCTCTGAGAGAGGCAGAGAACGGAATTAGTCCCAGCTCTGCAGACAGCAGACAGCGCGATAGAGGAAAAGCCCTAGGACCTGAAAGAAACAGGGTCCCCTCTGTAATCACCCCTATGCCCCCACTGGCCTTGCCCTGGCCTCCGGGTGGTTGTCAGGAGAGTTTCTGTGAGAGCATCTGCAGCCCAGGTCCCCTCCGTGGCACGTGCAGGGTGTTTTGCAATGACACTGAGCACTGGCATCTGCCCTGGCAGGCCCAGGTCCAATCCTAGAGGAGAAGGGGACAGGGGGAGACTTGGGGATCCACAGGAGGGGAAGGCTGGCCAGGAGGGACTGAGCAGTGCCTCTGTGATCCAGAGGAGGGTCCACCCAGGCCCTGGGAAGTCCTGGGAGTTTGCCCTGAGGGCTTCCCCACAGGATGGCTCCAGCCCCTCCCCTCTCCCCTCTCTGAGAGGGCAGCAGCTTCTTTGGAGCAGTCCTGGCCCCTAAAGCTTGGACTTAGACTGAGTTCCTTTCCTTTTATGGTCGTGGTTTCCTGGGACCTGGGTAGTCACGTGGACACCTCCTCCTCTCTGAGTAATGCCAGCTGCCCTTTTCCCTCCCCCCCTGGATGAACTGGAGGGAGTGCTGGTGCAGGGAACTGCCTAGCCAATCCTAGCCCAGCCATCCCATTGGCTCCTCTCCGCAGGCTGTGTGTATAAAAGCAGGCGCAGCTGCTGGGCAGGCAGTCCGCCTGGATGTCCTTCTTCCTGACTGGGCGGAGGCGCAGGTTCAGGACTGGTGAGGCTGCGCTGGATCCCGGGAGCTGCGGTGTTTTGCTGGAGGTCTGCTTTCTTCCCGAGAATTTGACCGGGGCGCGGGGAGGAGAGGAGGGAGAAGGGGCGCAGTGTTGGTCAGGCAGGTCCTTCCGTGATCTGTGATCACTTAGTTACTTGGTGATCTGCGTCGGGCGAGGAGGAGCAAAATGATTTGACTTTTTCTTTGTAAAAGTCTCGGGGACACCGTCCCGCGCAGGACCCGTCCCTGGGCAGAGGTCAGGTCGCCAGTCCCGCGTCGTTGATGGGGCAGGTCACAGGGGTGAGCGCAGCGGGCTTCCAGTCGGGATGGGAAGAAACTGACGAGCCTCCTGGTCCCCAAACGCAGCCAGATCTCTGCCCGCGATACCCCCGCCTGGTCCCCCGTGGGGGAGCGAAGCTTCTTGGCCTCCAGGGACCCAAACCTGCATTCCCACAGGTCCTTGCTGGGCGTCTGATTTCCCTCCTCCAAACCCTCTTTCACACCGCCCAGGCGAGCCGGGTCCTACTGGAGAGACGGGGAGGCGGGAGAGGGAGGTGGAGGGGGCGCTGGGGTAACTCGAATCCTAGAAGCCAGCTGGGGCCCCCCAGGGACCCGACTGGGGCGTGCAGCGGGCAGACCGTCCAGTCTGGGAGCGGCTGAGGCGGTGCTCTGAGCTCGGTTCGCAGCCCGCAGCCCCAGAGCTGCCCCGGCCTCTGCTCTCCGCAAGGCGAAGGTGCCGGCAGGAGCGGGACCAGGCTGCCGCAGGTCGCTATTTGCCGGGCCTGAGAACACCGGGGACTGGACACCAGACCCAGCCTGGCGGGCCAGGGCGGTCTCTGCGCTCCGCTGGGCGGGCGGCGGCCCCTGCGGGCTGAGGTCCGCGAGGATGGACGATGCGCGCCACCAGGAGAGCCAGGGCTGTCCTTGCGGTCACAGCGCTCCTCTGCGCCAGGCAGCGTGGCGGCGGCGGTGCGTGCCGCGCAGAGGTCCTGGGCAGAGGTGCGGGGAGAAGTGCCACCGCAGAGATCCGGGCAAGGACGCAGGCAGAGATCCGGGCAGGGGTGTGGGCAGGGGTGAGGGGAGAAGTGCCAGGGCAGAGATCCGGGCAGGGGTGCGGGCAGAGATCCAGGCAGAGGCGCCCGCAGAGGCTGCCTGTCGGTCCCTCCTCCAGAGTCCAATCTCAGAGCAGAACGGGGTTCCCAAACCTGGCCCCTCAGCGATCCTTAGCCCCTCTGGCGCCCCTCGGGCCTGGGAGCGGCGGCGCACGTCGGTACCCAGGGCTGCCCGGGCCACCGCCACCGCGAGGCTGGGTCTCTAGGCTGGGGCTCGCGGGTTCCTCCTCTCCGCCGGTTTCTGCGCAGCGGGCTCCGCGCCAGGAGACCCTCTCCGTGTGGACCCACCCGGAGAAACCGTCGTTTTGACCGGGCGGGTGCCCAGGCCTGTCCTTAGGGTCGGGAGGGGTCGCCCCGCTGCGCCCGGCGCCCAGAGGAGGAGCCGGTTCCTGCCCGGAGCTGCTCACCCGCCGCCCTGAGCTGGGGCTCCAGGAGGGAAAAGCTGCTCCCCCATTTCCTCTGAGGGGCGGGCTCTGGGGCGCCCCCTCAACCTGAGTCCACCTAAAGGGGTTTGTTAAACGTTTTTGTTCTTTCCTCTTTGTCTTTGTTTCTTTTTTGCGGAAGGATCAGTGACAGCAGAGAGTTTGGGCGCTGGTCCCCAGTCCTCTGGGACATCGCAGCGGGTGGAAAGGCCCGTGGGCGCTCTCGGAGGAGGCCGCGCCAGCTTGTGGGAGCCGCGGATCTGAGGCTGCCCCGGCCCTAGGGAGCAGTGCCCACCATGGACCTGAGCCTGGTGCGTGGACATGGGGCCTGGAGGGGGAACCCGGGTCCTGCAGAGTGGGGAGGAGGCGCAGGGTCAGAGCCCTCTGGCTAAGCACTGGGCGTTTAGGGATCCGTGTGCAGCGGATGGACGCCGGGCTGGGGGCTGCAGCAGGGATCCTTCTTCTGCAGAGTCCTGAGGTCTGGGCACGGAGTTGTCCAACCTCAGTTAGCTCAGGTGACCCACTGGACTTCCATGTCCTCCTACCTACCCCTGGTCCTGGCGACCCCAGCCTCATTAGAGGAGAGGGAACTGCTGAGTGCATGTCTGTGTGAGTGTGCGTGTGCGTGTGTGTGTGTGAGTGTGCGTGTGCACGTGTGTGTGTGTGTGTGTGTGTGTGGAATCCTTCAGCCTGCGCAGGGCTTGCCCCTGAGTAAGGACCTGACAATGCAGGACCCAGGGCTGACTCAGAGACTTACACCCCAGGTTCTTCTTTATTTATTACATTTTCTACTTTTCATCTTCAATGGGAAAATGTAACATTCCTACTGATCAGTAATTATTACAGGTGCTCAGACATCCCCCAGTGTAACCGAGTCCCCGCCCCAGTGCAGGGAACAGCTGTGTCCCCATCACTGTCCCCCTGGCACCGCTCTGACCACACACTTCCTTTTCTTCTTCAGTTTTAATTATTCACTTAATGAGAAGGAGGGAGAGAGGAGAACCCCTGGGTCTTGACACAGCAACCCCCGCTGTGCCCAGCAGTGCTGGACTGTGTGAGGCCGTGCCCAGCTAGGGAGGGGGGTCTGGGAACAAGCCCTGACCTAATGGGAGTCAGGCTCACAGAGCTGCGGGTTCTAACACCGCCACCATCTGGCCAGGAGCACACTTCCTCTGTGACATGTGGATTTTTCTTTTTCCTTTTTCTTTTTTCTCTCTCTCTCTCTCTTTTTTTAAGGCTTGTGTGTTAGGGCATGTGTGCTCACTGGAGAGAGTGTGACAGACACAGTGAGAGGGAAAATGAGAAATCACCCCCTCAGACGGGTTGCCCAGGCTGCAGTCCCCTTTCCTCCACTCGCCTCCCGGGATCTGGGACATGCACGCACATGTGCCAGGTGTGATTTTTCAAGACACTGGGGCTGGACTTGAACTGCCATCCTCCATGGGGGAGTCCAGTGACCTAACTACTACGCCATCTGCTGGTCCCACATGGCAACCATTTCTTTGATCTTCTCTGTGCTTTCCCATTATATTTGCACACTCTGTAAACATACAAAAAGCTTCCTAATACTGGCTTTTCCTCCCACCCACAGGAGATTTCTCCCTGGAAGCTGACGCTCTCCTTCCACACGTCAGGTCCCCCGTCCTGGTGGGCTCTGGGTGTTGTGGGAGTCCTGGGAGCAGCGTCCCTCTGGCTGTGCTGGGTGAGCACCTCTGTCCCTTCTCACAGGCGGGGGGTAGGGGGGGAGAACCCATGAGCAGGAGACTCTGCCATAATACGCGGGAGCCGGTGTAGGGAGGGAGGGGAGGGATTCCAGTCAAGGGGGTAATTGTAGTAAAGACAATTTGGGCCAGCAGCTGGCATGGGGGTGAAGGCACTGGCTTCCCACATGACCTAAGACGGTTCAAGTCCTGGACCTGGAGGCTTGCTTCATCACTCTCTCTCTCTCTGGTGAGCACACATGCCCTATAGCAAATTAAAATAATAAGTAAAATAAAATGAAGAATTTTTGGGAAGAGATATTTGCTAAAGAGTGTGTGAGCTAGACAGAGAGACAGAGAGAGACACAGTGAGAGAAAGTGAGGAATCAGCCCCGAGGGGGGACGGCCTTGTTGCAATCCCTTCTCCATTTTCCTCTCGGGATTTTGGGCATGAACACACATGTGCTCATTGTGAGTTTCAAGCCACTGGGTCTGGGACTCAAACTGCAGTCAGCCATGTGGGAGTCCAGTGCCTTCACCACTATGGCATCTGCTGGCTCCAATACATTGATTTTTTGTGAGAGGTTTTTGCTATAGTGCGCGTGTGCTCACCAGAAAGACAAAAAGAGACAGAGAGATAGCAAGTGAGAAATCACCCCCCAGAAGGAATGGCCACACCGCAATCCCTTCTCCGTTCTCCTCTCAGGATCTTGAGCACGCACACACAGGTGCCCCACATGAGTTTAAGCCACCAGGTCCTGGACTTGAACCATGGTTGACTAAATGGGAGTCTAGTGACATAGCCATTACACCGACTGCTGCCCCCCTCCCCCCCCGCCTCAATAAATGAGTTTTTAAAGACAGATTGCAGGTTATGCTGGGGAAAGGAGCCTGTAGGGAGGAGAGAGAGTCAGGGCTGCTCCTGTCCAAGCCTGGCCCCTGCCCCTCCCTCCTGTCAGCTGACTGAGCTGCAGGGTGTGTCTGGGTGTGGGTGGTCCCAGCCCCAAGGGCCAGCTCCTGCCTGCCAATGCCTTCTTCTTGGTTATGGCCAAACTGGATTCCCCTGCCAGCCCCTCAGCCCCTGCCTCCCTCAGGCCAGGACTCTTCAGCCTTTTCGCCTCCTCTTACCCCCATATCTTCAGAGCTTATAGTCACGCCCTTCAGAAAGTCAGTTTAGACAGTCCGTGCTGACCTTTCACCCCCCACACAGTGCCCGTGCCCAGCACAGGTTTGTCTCCTTGGCATAGGGGGTGGTGCTGATTCGGCTGGATCTGGGGTCACAGGTCTAGTATTTTCCATGACAATATTGCTCACACCTGAGCCAGGAGTTGACCCTCCCTCAGGTGCCTTTCCCTGTGCACTGGTGGGTCCTTGGGTTTATGTATTACGAGGGTTTTCATTTTTCCCTTCCCACGATCTTCTACTTTTGGACATGGAATAGTTGTATGTATTTGAGGAAGACCTTGTGACTCTTCCTTACAAGATACAACATGTGGGCCGGCTCCGAGGCCTGGGGGTTGGGCCAGCTGAGTCCCACATGGCCAAGCAAAGGGTTCGAGTCCTGGACCTGGTGGTTTGAGAACATGCCAGGCGCATGTGAGTGCATGCCCCCAAGTCCTATCAGAAGGGAGAGACGGAGGAGGAGGGGTTGCAGCGGGACGTTTCCTGTGAGGACCACACTTTCTCCTCTGCTTCTCTCTGGTAAGCACGAGCCCTCTGGAAACAGAAGGAAAGACCACGCAGTGATTAACCCAGGTGATTAGTGTAGCCCTCACCTCAGCCACACGGCACTCACAGGTACTGAAATATCCCAGTCCCCTTCTTAGTCACTCTGAGGTGCACAGGACATTGTTAGGGACAGCCACCCCACTGGGTTCCATACACTAGAGAAGCCCCTCTTACTGACCTGCCATTTTCCTTCCATGAATCAACACCCCCCCCCCCCTCCAGGGCTCAGTGTCACTCCTCAGCTCCCTCCCCTGGGAGGGCATCGTCCTGCTTTGGGTTTCAGGTCGGAGAAAATCACCTGGGATTTCTCTTTCTGTGCCTGGCTTATTTCTCTCCCCGCATTTCCTCCGGGCTTGCCCTTTTACCTGAAAAGACAAGATTTCATTCTATTTAAGGATCGAATACTATTCCATCGTTCACTTGTGTATTTGTGTGTGTGTGAGTGTGTGTGTGTGTGTGTGTGTACACATATGTGTGCACATGTGTATGAGTGTGCACACCAGTTTCCGTATCCATTTGTGTGGAGATGGTACTGGGGGGTTCTCTGTCGGCCATTGTGAACAGGCTGCAGGAGCCCTGGGCGCAGGGACCATCACGACGTGCTCAGTGCTTCCCCACATCCGCCTAGTGGTAGGAGTGCTGGCTCGGAGGACAGTTAAATGTTTAGTTTTTGAGGACCCTCCATATAATTTTCTTTCTTTTTTTTTTTTTTAAGAGAGGTAGTTGCTATAGGGTTTGTGCGCTCAACAGAGAGACAGAGAAAGACAGAGAGACAGAAAAGCAAGAAATCATGGCTGAGAAGGAATGGCTACGCTGCAATCCCTTCTCCATTCTCCTCTCAGGATTTTGGGCACACAAGCACATGCACCTGATGTGAATGTAAGTCGCCAGGTCTGGCTTAAATGCTGTCGGCTACATGAGCGTCCAGTGACGTCACGTTGTGCCACCGGCTGCTCCCGTGTCTCCATACCATTTCCTGCACGGGCTATCCTAATCCACACTCCCACAAACAGTGGAAGAGGGCCCCTTTCTCTGCACATCTAACACCATGATTATCCCTGCCCCTGGGTGACAGCCACCCTGACTGGGCAGAGACGCTGGATCTCACTGCGACCTGGGCCTGCATCCCCTGACGATCAGTAACACGGTCTTCTCCTTTAACAGACGCCCCCCCTAATTCTAGTCCTGCTGAGCCTCATCGATACCGTTACACTCCTGAGGTGCTGTCAGGGTACGGCCTTGGTGAAGGTCTCTGCTTCCCGCCCATCTGGGTCACCGTGTGCCTTTCTGAGCTCAGGGCCCGGCCACCCGGTCAGCCCTCCCCTCACCCCACACCCGCAGTGCGTTCTTGCTCTGCCAGGTGAGGTCCCCGTCTCCCAGGTCCAGGTCTTCCTCTCAGGTCTGTGCCCTCCATTCTGGACCACCTCTCTAAGCTCATGGAAACTTCCTAGGAGGGAAGTGGGGGTGTCTGGCATGGCTGAATCTCTCCCCTTTCACAGGAATGGATTCAAGAGTCGAGGTCACCTCCAACAGAAACTGGGACCACATGACCGTCCTTTCCAAGGGCCCAATGGGCCCTTTTGACGCTTGAAGAGTCGGAATCATTCCTGCCCAGAGTCCCCAGCAGGCAGCAGAGTGTAACAGCCCGGGGCTGGGGCCTTCTCTGACTCTTAGGGCCCCTGCATGACCCTGCTCTGTGGGTCCTACTGAAGGGGGGTGATCTGGGCAAATACCCCCAGGGCTCCTCCCTGCAGCTTCCTTCCCCCGCCAGGGGCGATTAGAGGGTCTTCCTCACAGACCTGAATGTCACACATGGACAAGTTGATCTGAGACCGTGACATTGTTATTTTTTATAAATAATTATTTTATTCATTCAGTTATTTATTATTATTATTCATGAGTTTTGCCAGAGAAAGGCAGAGAGAGAGAGAGAGAGAGAGAGAGAGCAAGCCACCAGGTCTGGGACTTGAACTGTGGTAGGCCATGTGGGAATTCCAGCGCCTTAACCACCATGCCACCTGCTGGCCTGACATTGTTCTTAAATTCACCTCAGAGAACCCTGAATAAATTCTTAAAGTACCTGACCCTACCCAGCATTGCTGTTTCTTTCTGCATTGTCAGAGGGGAGGGAGCCTGGCAGGGCTGGGAGAATGGGGCTCCTATACAGGAATGCTGACGGAGGGGGGGGGGGGAATGAAGGGAGGTGGGGGAGGAGGGGACACAGGAAGGAGGCAGGACAGCTGGGTGAGCTGCAGGGGCTCTGGCAGTGACACTCCTTCCTAGTAAGTGGGCAGAGATATGAGGCCAGGGAACGCCATCCATGGCCACATGGGCTGGTCTCGGCCTGGGTCCTGTGCTCTCTGGGCCTCTCACCGGGTGATGAGGAGCCTCACATGATGGAGCTGGGCCCCGATTCCCAGCCAGGCCTCAGCACCAACCTCAGGTGCCTTCCATCCCTGCTCCGGCCCCACCCCATGGCCTCAGGTCCTGGCAATTCTCTTCCCGGTTGGTCTGCTCTATGGGGAGCCCAGCGCTTTGGCTCCTGCCATGGTGGGACGAGCCTTGAGAGACCTTGACACTGTTATTTTTTATAAATAATTGTTTTATTCATTTATTTATTTATTATTATTTTGTGTGTTATCACACACACGTTGCTCTCTCCCTCTGTAGTCGGGGGCCTCCTGCCTCCCACCTCCTTCCTGGTTTCTGCAGAGCCCAGGTCACCCTCACCTGGTGTCCCCCTTCACCCTCCTCTGCAGGGTAGACCCTTGTTGGTCCTGAATCCTCCTGGTCAGGGTCTGCAGGACATCCGGATGGCCAGGCTTCCCAGGGCAAAACCCAGCTCCCTGCACCCTGCCCGCCCCTCACCCCCCCCCAGCCCCTTCCTGCTGTCTAGCGGCCCAACCACTCCATGTTACTAGTTCCCGGGCAGGGCTCACCCAGCATGGGCGGGCGGGGACTGTGGAAGTCGAGAGGTGGCAGCTGGGATCCCCGGGGGGCGTTTGCTATTTTTCCAGAGAAGAGACACTCCCCCCCTATTTGTTTATGTACGTGTAATGATTTTCGAGCTGCCAGATCCAGGACACAGACTGCAACCAGCCTCGGGGAACCCAGCACCTTAGCCCCCCCCCCCCCCCCCCCCCCCCCCCCCCCCCCCCCCCCCCCCCCCCCCCGCCACCTGCTGGCCCGGGAGACTTGGATTTAAAGCAGAGGAGCTGGACCAGAACTTGAGACCAATTTACTTCCACCTCCGTCCTCCCCAACTCCACCCACGGGGCTCCTGAGGGCGTGGCCCGCCCACCCCGACTTGTTCATGCTGTCGTTCCTCCAGCGGCAGCGCCCCCTCCAGGGCTCTCTGGGCACAGGACAGTCCTGCCGGGCCACTGTAAATCTGGGGGGACTGAGGAGCCCTGACGACTCACAGGGGTTCAGCTAATGTTTGCCCTCCGGGATCTGAGGCCCTGGGGACCTTGTCCTTTTCAGCCTGGGTGGAGACTTGTCCTTAAAGGTCATAACTTGCTGTGAGGACCAAGGGGGACCCACACGGTCATCTGGGCTTTGAACAAACTCCCACCTGCCGGCTCTGTACAAAACAGCAACGCCTTGTCCTCCTCTCAGGGTGGTGGCCCTGCAGGTACTGGGTGTCCTCTGTTTTCCCACAAGGGGTTGGATCCCAGGACTCCAGAGCCCAGGTGGCAGCCCCAGGCTGTGCAGTGTCAGGTGCAGGGTGGTCGCAGCTGTCTCCATGAGCAAGAGGAGACAGGATTCTAACCCAGCAGACCCTGGGGTTAAAGGGACATGTAGCACATGTGTTCTAGGGGCCTCTCACTGGGATAGAAAATGGGCCCACTCCTTGTGTCCCTTGATTCTTGGACCCATGTCGTTTTCCCACTGGGGACACCGTATTAGATGCACACATGGCCCCATGGAGTTGGCCTCCACCCTGGCTGTGCCCCAGTGGCAGCAGGAGCACGTGTTCCCTGCGTGACAGAGGCTGGCAGCCACAGAGCGGTGCAGGGTGGGGACCCCCAGTGGACCCCACGGTACTGGATCCCCCCTCATCTCGCTCGTCGTGAGGAGGTCTCCTGGCCGGAGCCATGCTGGTGGACGCCCTCGGGTAGCAGACCTGGTAGTTCTGGGAGGAGGAAGCGCAGGCTCCTACCTGGAATCAGCCCCTGTCGGTGTGAGCCGAATCGCTGGCTCCGTGAGGGCAGGGCATGCGCGTAGGCCCCTGGCCAGCACGGGGCTGCTCGGGGTTTTCAGAAAGTATTGCCGTATGGGGACCTAGCGCTGCTCTGTGGAGGTGACAGGTGGAACATTCAGAAGGTGCAGGGAGTGACATAGAAAACAGTTCAACACACGGCAGCACCCAGTACTTCGAAATCAACCTAATGAAGTAAGTGCAAGACTTTTAGAAATTACTGTTTTTATTTATATTTAATCATCGTACATCCTTACAGTGTACAACGTGGTTTAATGAGTGAAAGACTTGTGTACTGAAAGCTCCGAAGCCCTGCCGAGAGAGACGAGAGGTCTCCATGAGTGGAGAGATAGTCCATGTTCTCACTTGGACGACTCTATGCTGTCAAGACGCCATGGCTCTCTAAACCAGTCTATAAATAAAATCGCTACAGAAATCCAAGCAAACGCTTTTGTAAAAGTCGACTCACTGATGCTAACATTTGTACTGGGATAGAAAGGATCATAGAAGTTGCAAAACTATTTGGAAAAAGGAGAATTAATTAGGAGGATTCAAACCGCTTCCAACATTACCCGAAAGTCACATGCATTAGGAAAGTGCTGTATTGGCAAGGACAGAACACACACACTGCGGAACAAGACCGGCCAGTTCTGAAATACGGTCTCTCGGGGTTAATTATTAGTAGTAATAATAGTAGCAGTACTCGTACTTGGCCAGACGGTGCGTGTGCTTTTCAGAGAGAGGTCGATGGGGCTAGAGAGAGGGAACATGAGAAATCACCCTCGGAGGGATGGCCACGCTGCAGTCCCCTCTCCCTTCTCCTCTCTGGATCCTGGGCATGCACGCACGTCTGCCAGGCGTGATTTTCAAGCCTCCACATCTGGGACTTGAACTGTGGTCGGCCATGGGAATCCAGCGTCCTAAACACCATGCCACTAGTCGGTTAACTTTAAACAGAGATTCCAATGGAGAGTCTTTTCAACAAATAGTGCTAGACTTTTTAAAAAATTTAATTCCATTTGCTATTATTAATTTTTTAAAAAATTTTCCAGAGCGAGACAGAAAGAAACGGAAAGCGAGAAAGGAAGACGAGAGGTTCAGGACTTGAATCGTGGTCAGCCATGTGGGAATCCAGCACCTGTAACCACCACGCCAACTGCCGGCCCCAGGGCTAGACTTTTAGATATCCATGTGCAAAATATAAACTTTAAGACTTATCTCAGATTAAATCAAACAGAATCAAAATGAACCGTCAATCTGAAAGTTCCGTCTAAACCTATAAATTTACCGGAAGCATATGGAGGCAAAAATCTTCATGAGTTCAGGTGGTTCTTGGGTAGATAAAATGAGCTTACATTGGGCAGAGACATCTCAGATAGATAAAAGAAAAAAATTGATAAGATGAGTTTTGAGACAAGCAGATGGTGAAGTGGTTATGTCACTGGAGTCCCACATGGCCTACCGCAGTTTGCGTCCTGGTGGCTTGAAAATCACACTGGGCACGTGTGTGTGCATGCCAAAGATCTCGGGAGAGAACTAGAAAAGGTATTGCAGCATGGCCACCCCTGAGGGGAAATTTCTCACTTTCCCTCTCACTTCCTCTGTCTCAATCTTGCCATTGAGCACACATGCCCTCAGGCAAAAAGCTCTAAAAAAATGAGATAAATTGAATTTTATCAAAATTAATGACTTTTCGCTTCTAAAGTTATTATTGTTTTTAATTTAATTGTGTCATAATAATAATTATTGTTATTAAATTAGTGAGAGAGAGAGAGAGGTAAAGTGAGCAAGCAAGCTGTCAAGTCCCGGATTTGAACTGTGGTCATCCATGTGGGAGTCCAGAGTCCCAACCACCATGCCAACTGTCAGCCTCCTCAAAGTTATTATTAAATGAATAAAATATAGCCACACACTGGGGCCAGCCTATGGCCAGGTGGTTAAAGGAGCAGGATCCCACATAACCTACTACTAAGTGGTTCAATTCCCAGACTCAGAGGCTTAAAAATACCCCAGGCAGGGTCAGCAGGTCATGCGGTGGTCAAGGGGCTGGAATCCCACACGGCTGAATTGCTGGGAGTGAGAGCGTGTGCGCCCAAAATCCTGAGAGCAAAGGGGAGAAACGATTGTAGAGGTCATCC